>JAQIXC010002049.1:0-12058 GCA_034697605.1 Metabelba pulverosa
AAATTCAATCAAATTTTATATTTATTTTGTTGTTAATCTTTAAAATTCGTTTGAAATATTGAGTAAAAGATTTAAACATAAATTTAATTATTTAATATTTATTATATTTGACAAATAAATATATTTTATAAATAAATTTTAATTTGATACAGAAAAATTAATTGGCTTTATTAAGCAGTCAACATAAAACTTAATTAATTGACATTGGAAATATTTGTTTTAATATTTATATATTAAAATTACTTTTAGAAATTATGCATTACAGGTAATATATTGTACGAAAAAACTATATTAAACAACTAAATTTTAAGCCAGCCTTATAAATAATAACATTAATAAGTTATTTAGATTTAGTAAATATTACTTTCAATTAAATGTTTATTATAAATTTTTTCAATTATTCTAGAAAATCTGTTTTAATAATATTTTAGCATAAACTTATAAATATACATTTGTTGTATATTAAATAAATAAAAAGCATAAATTATAAGTTATATTATTACATTATTATTATATGAAACAAAAAAGGTTTTATAATGACTTTGTTTGATATAGAATAAATTGATTTCATTATTTATTCTATAGTTTGATTATTTGTGAATAAACGATAAGAATATGCAAAAACACGTTAAGATTAAAGTTTGCAAAAAGTAACTTCAACAAAAGTTTCTAGAAATATTTTTAAAAATACTAAATAATTACTTATATATGAATTATATAGTTATGAAAATAAAAATTAATTGCTTTATTTATAACGCATAAAATTAACGTTATTTTTTAATATTTAAACAATTTATACAATTGTTTATAGTTGTTTTTAAAATTATAATTTCAAATAAAATTTTGACAAAACAATTATTATAATCTTATATAAAAACAATCTAATTGGTTATCTTAATAACATGTTGACAAAATTACATTAGCTATAAATTTTTGCTCTTAGACAGTTTTTAAGAAACTTTTATTTAAAATTTTTACAATTACAAATTAATTAATTACAATAAAATAGAATTTAAATTGTAATAATAAATTTAAAATGTCTTTAAAATAAATTTTTGTATAAAGTTATAAAATATATTAAATATTTATACGAATTAATTAAAAACAAAATAAATTAAATATATGTTTTCTATTTTTAATACATTTCATCATTATTTTTAAACAATTGTGTTTATTAAAAATTTAGTTATACAATACATTTATACAACATAATTAAAATGAACATACCTTATTCACGATTTGGTATTTATATTATGATATAACAATTATAGAGTAAACATCATTTGTTAAAACATTCTTATTAAAACTTTATTTTTTAATTTTACTATTTTTATATTTCTCGCAATTTCTTAACACTACTTACAATAATTGTGTGCAAAAATATTGAGCAATGTAAAAGCAAAATTGCTTTCGTATTCGATTTAACAGCAAAACTATTCTTGGCACAAACAAAACAAAAACTGCATTTATTGGTCAATTTGAATAATACTTTTACCCAATCGTTAAATTGGAAAATTGACAAAAAATAGAATTAAATTTCAAATAAAATATAATCAAGAATAAATATAATTTGTTTTAATATTAAATTAAGATCAAATAAATTTGATTTATATTTATTAAGTTATTTTAGCTAATCGAAGTTGAATGCACTTCAAAGCAAACTGTTTATTTGAAATCATATAAAATCGATCATGTCAAAATTGATTTTAGAAATTTGTTTAACAAATTGGAGTATAAAATAAGAAATATTTTTTAGAGAAGACTAGTCATTCATATTTAAAAGTTGAAATTTGTATTAGATGCAATCATTTGACAATGCCAACTTTTTATCTCAAACACAAAAGAAAATGTAAATATCGATGTGAACTCATCCAGATAAAAACTAGATTTGCATTTCAACAACCTTTTCATTTCAAACCGAAAAAGAAAAAAACTTCAAAACAATTTTCTAGTGTTTTGATAAACATTCCATTACTAAAAATATATTTTTAGATCTTATTGAATAAATTTGAATCTGTTTTACTAAAACAAACTTTTTTTAATCTCAAGAATAAACTAAAAATAATTAGCAAAATATCTCGAAGATTGTGTTTATTTTATAATTGAAAAATCTTTTGATACTACTTGTAACATTAGTAAATTATTAAGCAAAATTCTAACTGAAAAAATTAGCAGGATTCATTTAATATTTAATTTGTTTTTGTTTTTGCCTCCAATTTAATGACGTCTAATTACCATTACATTTAAAAGCATTAATTAGTTCATTAAAATTTATTAATGCCAATCAATAAAGTGTTTTCTGCAGTTTTGCAGACTTCGTAGCGTAGCGTTGATAACAGCGAAACGTCTTTACATTTCTCATTCATTGCAAGCATTTCTGAAGCGAACGAATATTTTTCTATTTACTCGCGAAACACACATACCGTACAGTACTTACTATAGCCAGCGTTAGTACATTGACTATTGATTTAAAGGAGAATTGAATTAAAAAAATGAATGATTAAGAGAAATTGATTTTGTTTTTCTGGGTCTAAATTATAGCGTTGTATTAATAGAATGAATGAATTGAAGCAAATTATTTATTGATGACTATCTCATGAACTAAACCCTAATTATTGATAAATCAGATTCACTAATAATTCATACAATCAATAAGTAATATCCAACTAATGCCTCAAAACAATTCAATTAACATAATATAATGTATTAATTCTCCACTAAATTGGTTTATTGATTCAATTTTTTCTTAGTCTAACATTTGTTATTAACTTTGAATAAAATCTTTCTTATTGTTTGTTATTATTTTGCTATTATTTTGTTATGTTGGTATGTACTAGTGATCTAGGCATGCTATAACTCTTTTATAATTTATATAAAAAAATTGCTTCAAATTAGGTAAGATAAATAATTTGCAAATAAAAAAGCAATAAAAGACGCATGCTAATAAATCGGTAGTTTTTATTAGTTTCTTACAATATGTTATTTGTAATGCATCGTAATAATGCATATTTGCATTATAAAAAAACTGCAGAAATGTTATTAAAAGCATTTTTAATAAAAATAGGATAAAAATTACAAATAAATTATGCAATTTACTAATAAATAAATTTTTGAAACTTACGGTGCAAAATTAATGCAAACATGATATTATTATTTTGCAAAATTAAATTATTTATAATAAAAAAAACGTTCATTTAATATTGACTTTATTTTACTGTAATTTATTGAAATGATTTTAGTAAATAATTGTTTCTGGAATATTTTATAATACAAATTCTAGTAATCATGCTGTTCAAAATATGACGACGATTATTTAGAAAATTTATAAATTTGATAATTATAACAAGCTTTTTAAAAATATATATACACTGTTTCCAATAAATAGCGCGGGCTCTTAAACCGCATTTTCTCGGGAAAGTGTTGGCCGATTTTGGCGAACTTTTATTCAGTTTGCTCAGAATTCACCCACGCAACTTTTGACCAGAGCAATTTTGAATATGTTGACTAATATAGAAATTATCACAGATAGTCATTTCCATAGAACATAATGAACAAAAAGTAACATGTTTGTTTATTTGCAATAAACTAGTAAAATTATTAAATATTTTATAACCATATTAAAATAATTTAAGTTTTAAAGCAATATGAGTTATTTTTTAAACCATTAAATAATCAAATTGAAAAAATTAGTAAGTAAAAATTTTACACATTTTAACATGTAAAAAAACCATGTTCAGCGATAATTTTTATATTAGCCAAGATATTCGAAATTGCTCTAGTCAAAAGTTGCGTGTGTGGATTCTGAGCAAACTAAATTAAGTTTGCCAAAATCGGCCAACCCGTTCCCGAGAAAATGCGGTTTAAGAGCCCGCGCTATTTATTGGAAATAGTGTATATTCTAAACTTGTTACCTATATTTAGGGTTAACAAATTGCTAGAAATTTTTTAAAAAGAAGAAAATTTCTAGAAAGTTTCTCGGAAATTTATTGCATTTTAAGGATTAGAAAAATGATTAAAAACAAAACTTATTTAATTATTTCTATTTAAGTAATTATTTATTTAATAGTATAAAATAGAATATTTTTATTGAATTGCTAATTTAATATAATTTTTAATATGATTTCAGAAATACTGATTGTTATCGTTAGAATTCTTAGAATATAGATTGGTTTTAATCTTATTTCTGCAATTCTGATTGTTTTCATTGTAATTTTCACAATATTAATTAAATCAAATGACATTACTGTAATTGCGTTAAATGATATACACACAATGTTCTAATGTTTCAATGTGATTTTTACATTATATATAAGTTTTAATAGGATTCCCACACTATTAATAGGTTTTAATGGGATTCCCACAGTACTAATAGGTTTCAATGGGATTCCCACATTACTAATAGGCTTTAGGTTAGTTACTTAAGAACTTTAGATTACTAGAGTTTAGGTTAAGTAAAGTATTTGAATTTCTAATAGTTTTTATAAAATACTCCAAGTTACATACTAAATATATTATTTCTAACAATTATTTTTTAATTTCTCCAATTATTTTATTTCATAAACGTTACATAAAAGACTGCCCAAATAATATATATACTTATTTTTATTGTTTATTTATATTTATATAATTAATTAATTTTTTATAACAATTGTCGAATAGCAAAGAAAAACAAAACCGAAACAGATTTTTATTAGACTTGTAGGTATAATGTATATATTTAAAAATACAAATTGCACTATGTGAATTTATATTAAACAGATGCAGTAAATGTTTAAAAAGCATATAACTGCATACACTTCAACAATGCGTTCCGGTTTGTATTCTTTGCTATTTGACAATTTATAATTTTACACAAAATTTATAATACTATTTATTTTAAAAATACTAAATAAACAGATTTAATATAGTATATTATTATAATATTATACAATTATATTTTAGATTTGCACGGAATTATAAAAGTTATTTATTATAACATTGGGTATAACATATAAATCGGTATTTTTCTATTTATTTAACTGCATTTATTGTAAATTTAATTTTATGTCAATTGTTTTAAATATATTTTTAAAATACTGTATGATAGAATAACTAAAAAATAAGGAAATTCAATAAGAGTGTCAAACGCTTGAGAATGTTTGTGACATTTTATATTTAAGCAAAATTATTCATTGCGACAAATGTTAGAAAACCAATGTTTGCAGTTAATTACCAACATTTGATATGAATAATAATTCATATCTAAAATATTTCAAAGGTTTTAAATATATAACATTTAAATATATAACATATGTTACATATACAGTATAGTTTATGATGAATAAATAAAACCACATTTTTGTTAAATGTTTTCAACTAAAATTCAATTAATGGATCAAATATCAAATGCTCAATGAAATAATCAAGATCATATGCCCTTTTATTGTTTGCATTTTTATTGGTTAGAACCAAAAATTGCATTTGAATTGCATTATTCGAAATGAAATTAATTGTATTATTCAGACATTCAGACCGTCAGACCCTCAGACACGCAATTGAGTCTAACTCTTAAACTCATTGCAATCGCAGGCGAGTGTCAAACAGACAACCAATTGGCTATTGAAATGAGAAATACATGGACTAAATTCATGTCTCTCGACGGGAATCAGACCTTGCTACTTTCATTCAACCATCAACAATCCTATCCACTCACTAGTCCATCCCCTAGTTTTTATATATAACAAATTGATCAATAAATTACATTTTTTACTATTTAAAAAAATTGATTTATAAATTAATTAAAATACTTTAATTATACATTTTAAAATTTACAAATTTACTGCTTAATTAAATAAATTATGAGCATAAACATAGCAAATTTGATTCGTTAATTAATCTATCTAAATTAGAAAAAAATTCGACAATAATTTTGAAGATAAGTTTTCAATTTGAACGCTCCGAATGTGTTATCTTTTTAATTAGGTCTCAAACTCATTGTCCAAATCCATTGCCATCACAATCGGAGATAAGTCTAATGAAGACAATGCGCGCAATCCCTACCCATCCCTATCCATCCCTTCCCATCCCTTCCCATCCCTACCCTATCTGACGGGTACTTCGAGCGAAAACTATAGTCTACTCACAAACTGGTATTATTGGCGGAAAAAGGTTTGATTTGCAGTGCATTTGTCGGCGAATAGGGCTTTGGTGTGTGAACTGACGAATTCTGGTCACACTTTATTACAATAGAAGCGCTTCTATTCTGCAATTCCAACCAACGATTAGTAGCGAAAAAATCATTTTTCAACAAAAAATTACATTACGTTCGCGAATGACATACAAATCGGTTCGAATCGAATAGCGTTTGAACCGAATCGACGACTTTCTCGCCATTCATGTCATTTCTGTATCTAATTTGCATTTTTACGCAATTTATTCCAATGTTTTCAAAAAGCGTTTTATAACCAAATTCTATGACTGACTACTTAGTGCGTAAATAATATTTACCTCGTTTTCAATGCTCGCGATTCTACAGTACAGTAGTGCTAAGTTCTGTTTTTGACTTATTCACAGATTAAATTCAATAAACGCTCGATTCAAGATTGGAATCACTATTCAATTCATTCAGTTATTTGTTTTTGTTTAAAACTTATTTTTTATGCATCCTAAATTAACTTTATTTAATTACTTTCTATACGTTACGCTCTTTACTTTAATATATTACATTGGACAGTAATAATAAATTTACACTTTCTTGCAAACATTAATCAATAATCATTAAATTAAAATTGTTCTAGCTCCTATTAAACAATTAAATATACTTGTTTTACCCATCAATATATTTTTATTTATTATTATTTGTACTCGTTATGCAACAACGATCTATTGAGTTAAAAAATAAATTTAGTAACATTTTACTATTAATTATTACTTTTAATTTTTTACAAAAAAAAAATAAATAAAGAATTGTTTGTTTAAAATCCTGTAACGTATTCCTATTAATCCAAAAGCGGATTTTTATTTATTTCATATAAATATTTTTAAAACACAATACGGTATATATTTGTTAATAAATAAAAATCAATCTTTCATTAATAATTTTTAAAGCAAAATTTTAAAAATAACACATTATTATTATAATTTGTTAATATCTTTTTAATTTTTAAAAATCGAATTTGTATTTATTACTTATATAATAAAATCTATTTATGAAATGATACGAAAATATATCATTCTATTTTAAAATTAATATTTTTCCAATTATTTGTTGCCTTTATTGTATAGTTAGGCACCGAATCCGTATTATGTGGTAAAGGTCTGTAAAAAATTACGCAAACAAAACGCAATTTTTAAAAATAGATGCCTGGTTTTTATTATTTTAAGCACACTTTAATAATTTAATTAATTAGCTAACTAAATTAATAATTATTAATTAATACATATTTAACTAACTAAAGAAAATACAAATCACCAATATAATATAAATTATTCTGACCAATAAAGAATGATGGGGTTTCTCTATGTAATTTCAGCATCTATGCCTCCAGTATATTTTGTATTTAATTAAATAGCAATATTGAGTTATAATAAAATTTGTTTAAATTTATTTTAAAATCATATGGTTAGTCCGCTAAGAGGCGCCAAAGTTTTAATTTTTTTCAACGTTAAATGTACTTTAATTGTATTAGTTTAATTATATCAAGTTGTTAAGTTGAAATTTTCCTCAATATTCTTAGTAACTAATAGTTCATTGATAGATGAAGCATGATTTTAAACTATTACTATTGTCTATTAGCTATCATCAAGAAAAAATTTAACAAAACAACTAATAGATTAATCTAACTTAATATAAATAAATTATACTGAAAACATGTAACGTTGTAAAAAATGTAAAACTTTGACACCTTCTAGCGGACAAACCACATGACTTAAGAACACAATTTAACCCTTTCTGTGCTTAGCTTAATGTTCTCTATTATTACATTTAAAAATTTTCGGGGGCTGACCCTTTCCCCCCATCTTCCTTTATACTTAAAAAAATTAGGTAAAATCAATTCAATTCTTTAATTAATTCAAAATTTTTAACTTTAGTTTTGCATTAATTCAATTATATAATTATTAAAAACATTTTTATTAAAAATTTAAGTGATAAATTATATTATATACATTTTTGAACTAAATATAATTAATTCTTAGCATTAAATTAGGTTTAAAAAACATTTTAGCTTTTGTTCAATGAAAACTTGGTTTACTTTATTCTCATATTCTATAATTATTTAAAAACTTGTTATTAAAACTTTAATTTAATTAACTATCACTTATTCATATTTTCTAACGTTAATAACAACAATTGAGATAATGTTGAGTTAAACTGTCAAATATTTAAATTGATTTTTTGTTTTTATTATTAATTGTTGTATTTTCTTAATCATATCAATTTAATTTATTTATATTATACTGTATAGAATAAACGTTGAAAAATCAAAACCATTAACAATAAAAATTGACGTATTTTTAGATAAGCAAATGTACTTGTGTGCTTTGAATTTTAACTCTATAAAATAAATTACTAATATATGAACTTAAAAGATAATCAGAAAAACTCAAACAATGTGAGTTAAGGCGAGTTAGGCAAGCTAAGTTTTGGTTGACAACTATCATGTCATCTACAAATAGATGAGAAAATTAGCTAAAGAACATTAGACGGCAACCCATCGGCTAATGGCTTGGCGTTCAAACAGATAATTGCAATTCTTTGAGTTGCACTACAATTGAGCAAAAATATTAACTAATAATTTATATGTTTTTAAAGTAAATTTTGTAATCCACTTAAATATATTAAAAATCAATATAAAAAGTATAGTTTCAATTTTAATTTAATAACAGTCTTTTAATTAAGCAATTTGGAAGGTAACTAAACTCTAACTATCTAGCTTATCTCTTAGTAAACACGGGATGTGCAGTTTTATCAATAAATCTTTAAACATCAAAATTATTGAGAATATGGAATATATCAAGCAAATTAAATTTAGTGCCTTGCTACATAATTTGTTAACAAAATAGATAAATTACATATAAATAAATTTATTTGTATTTTATTTTGTAAATTTTATAGTAATTTATTTTTGTTTGTTTTGGTATTAATTACTAAATATTATTGTTTGTGAAAACATTTTTTCTCTGTCCCTTTCTGTAGTTTGTCCCAAGATAATTTATATAGTTAATAATATACACTATTAACGAAATTTTATCAAACTAATAAATTGCGTTATAATAAAAAAAAATTTGATATAATATAAATACATAAGATTGCATATAGCTTAATATATAATGAGAACAATTTATTCTTATTATTAATAGTTTTAAAAGTAAAAAATAATATTTAATACATTTAAACTTTTACTAATTGTCAATGTATTATTTCTAACTTGATAATTTTACCATAATAAAGTATTAAATTTTAAAATTATAAATTTAAATTAATGCTTCTTAGATAAGCTTCTTTTTAAATAGTGTATATAAGCTTTTTAAAATAAATTATTAAAAATATTAAAATAAGATTAAGTTTAAAGTGATGCAAACGCAATGAACAATGCAAATTTGTTTGAGGCTAATTCTTGAGCCAAACAAACTAAAATAATTGTATCAAAAAGTGTCTGTTGTGTAACAGAATCCAATTTAAACGGATTGAATATATTAGGATAAGAGTAATCTCTTCAAACAGTATATTCATTATTTGATTAAAGATTGCATAGTATTTACAAAACAACTTATTATTGGATTCACTGAATAATTATTGTCTAATTGGTTGCTGTAATGGCTAATCAGAAATATGATAAAAGCGATGATTCTATAAGTCAATTAATATGAGCGCAAAAAAGTTTTGGCATTATTTTTATTTAGAGCCGAGTATTGATTATTTGTTCAATAGTGGGAATGTGGGTCGTAATGCTGTTTGAGAAGACAGGACTGGTATGAGCAGCTCTGGTGTAGCTCTGGTGCAGCGATAGAGCAGCGATGGAACAGCGATAGAGCAGTGATAGCGCATTGAAGGCATGACTGCGAGAATATACAGCGAAATATTGAATAATAATATTAATACCTTTGTGTTGTTCCAAATGATGTCGAGATGATAGCCGCGATTCATGTTAGGGCTGCTGTTAATGTGCGCCAATGCCAGCTTCACTGCCGGCAACACTCCCCGGCCTATCGAGCCCTGGCTTATGTCTTGGCTGGTTGGGAAGAAGCCAGCGATGAACAGCTTCTCGCTCTTCGTGTTGGCGCTCGACATTGCGGCCAGTAATGAGAGGACGCATACCGTCGACAAATAGCTTGAGTGCAATGAGAGCCGTGAGAGCCGTGAGAACTGACGGAAAGACATAATATTGTCGATTGGCTTTTGAACGCCTAATACGTCCTCTGGTCTGATGATTGTCAGATACTAATGATCTAATTATCGATATATCAAATATGCAGTTCCTATCGAACGAGGGTCTGAGCGCTCTTCTCGCGACAACAAACTGAGTCGAGTCGTGAAAACAGTGAAAACAATACTCTTTTGACTCGTTTCGGCTTCAATGCCATCATTTGATATTACTTTATATTAGAAACGACTTTCAATGAATACAACGGCGCCTCCAATACAAGCAGTTGGACACAAGTCGAGAGGTATTTGACATCAAAGGCAAACATTAATTTCGACACAAATATAATTGGCGTTTGTGTTGGTGTTGAAGAAAACCGAAGCGATTAGAGTTCAGACGCGACGAGAAGCACATCCAGACATTGAATATTGAGAAGAATTGTGTGAATATAATGTGAATATTGTATGAATATTGGCTTAATATCGACGTCGACTACAATCATAAAAGTTCGTTCTCTTCGCTCGCTTTACAAACAAAGCCAAACATTTGTCTCAATTTGATTACATTTTGTCGTTTCATTATTTGTTTTGCAAATATTCATTAGCACTCATCAAAACAACAGTACAAATTAAGTAATTTGCATCAAGCAGATTATAAAATAATTTTTCAAACACTTAATCAGACTTTCTTCACTCAAACAAATTTCTTATCATTTCTTTCTTCAAGTTTTGTTGTTCTGAGCGAAAGCCTAACGAAAGTGTAATGCAATTCGAGTCAAACATATTTAAAGCTATACTCTCTATGAGATGATAGCATCAAAAGACACTCTCTTTTCCGACTCGATGTGAGCTTCTCATTGATAGCAAACACATAACAGCAAACAGAGAACAGTAGAGTTGATGGAAGCCAACACAATGTGGAATGTGGTAGCCGTAGCCAAACAACACGCCGAGTCTGCGTCGATGTGCCGCTCGGGCGGAGTTGACAGCATCGACAGCACCGACAGCCTCGACGGCATCGACGGCGTCAACAGCACTGACAACGAGACAACGAGACAACACTGCAATACATAGGCAATACATACACTATATTACTCGCATTACGAATATTAGTACTCAAAACGAATTATCAAACGAATGGAAACTTTGTTTAATCGCTTCTTCACATTGTTTTGCACTGTTTGGGCAAAAATACTTTACCTCAAAAATCGAGTGACTGCTGCACTTAGAATCGGCCGAACATCCAGTGCACAGATCCTCTGCACACAGTTGTCTCCCCTTCTCTCAATTTCCATCTCATCTGCCATTTCTTTATCGCACTCTTCGTTTCATTCACTTATTTCTTATTCTTTTTTAAATTTAATATTTTAGTCAAACTGAGGATAGAATGCATGGAATTGCGAGATAATCCATATCTTTATTGTTTCTCTTCTACATCTACCTCTACCCTCAATACTACTTTAATATATATATAAATTTTATTATATTTCTCTCTCTCTCCCTCCCTCTCTCTCTCTCTCTCTCTCTCTCTCTCTCTCTCTCTCTCTCTCTCTCTCTCTCTCCTCTATTGGATTCCTGTGTTCTGCTGCTCTCCATGAAGTCAGTGCGTGAGATGAACATTAAGTGAGAAGTAGGGATTGGGAGAGGGAGGGAGAGATGGAGAGAGAGAGAGAGAGAGAGAGAGAGAGAGAGAGAGAGAGAGAGAGTCGGGGAGAG
>JAQIXC010002050.1:0-12057 GCA_034697605.1 Metabelba pulverosa
TCACTGAAAATCAGTCTTGTGCTGAGTGAACAGGGTCTTTAAATATAAATAAATTCAATTCAATTCAATTCAATTCAATTCAATTCAATTCAATTCAATTCAATTCAATTCAATTCAATTCAATTTTAAATAACCCCACCGTTGTCAATTTGAATTCTAAATTGAAAAAACCAATTATCAGATGCAAATTGGCAAGATAATTTCTTGGTAAATAATAACATTCTAAAATATTATAATTAAAGTTTTGATTTCATCTAGATAACATGATTGACAAACATTTGAAAAACCAATATATTAGCAATTAATTATAAATATGGTAAAAAAAATTCTAAATAGACTCTTGTTTAGCAAATAAAAAAATACTCATGTAAAATTCAAATTTTTTTTATAACTATACACTTTATAATAATTAATTAATATTGCATAAAAATACGAAATAAACTGCAATTATGTGGAATAATTATAAGTGATAAATATTTATTATTAGGCATATTTTTCACTTAAAAACTTACTAGTTTTAGCTTCCTTATTTCAAAATAACCTAATAGTCTTAAATTGAATACTTAGTTTTCGCATATTAATCGAGTCTGACAAAATTGTTCTGACTGATATTTTTAGCTAAGGGTGATATTTGCAAATCGATTACTGCACGTGAAGTACATTTAAATGCCATTAATATTGCGCCACATTTGCCGGTCATATACAAAATGGGTAAATATTTTTACGCAACATTGCTTCATCGACATTAGCATGATATAAGTTAATACATTTTTGCAAATACCTGTAGTATTTTACTTAAAATAACTTATTTTTAGCATACAATAATAGTGGTAAAATAGTAATAGTAACATTTAGTAATAAACTTTTATTATTATTTCTCAAAATTTGTAACTTTATCATAAACATTTTGACTGTAAGTTTTAACATTTTTAACTACTGCTAAGCATAAGAATTAAGATAACATTTATTATTAGCTATCAACAAGCATCTTTTCAAATTGTTGTTTAATAATTATTCAGTGTTTATAAGAAAGTTCATACATATTGTAGAATAAAATAAAAATTTTTTACATCAAAATATTTTTTTGCCAATTAACATAGATAAATTTAAAATTTTATGCTTGATTAATCGTGCGCGCAAGCAGTCTGACGAATATTTAAATTAAGCCATTGTGTGTACAAACTGCGACCAGAATTCCAAACTGCTGTTTAACATGTATAAAACTTTTACAACTATTTTTTATAGTTTAATATAAAATATTATGTTTTATTATTATATTTATATATCTGTATTAGTAAGATTATTATGTTAAATCCAGAATTATAAAAATAATATAACTCTTAAAAAACTAGTTATTTTATTACGTAATAAACACTTATAAAAATAAATTTATTTATACATTAAATTGAAAACGAAAATTGCGCATTGTTAATTTATGCAAACAAGCTAGATAACATTTAATTGCCAATAATATCAATCTTTTCGCAAAACAGCTACTCATCAATAATAATCATTATCAAATTTGACAATCTTTGCGCAAAAACTACTCCATAATAGCTAGTTAAATTGTCGCAATAAATTTATACAGTATAATCAGATCAGATATTAAAATAAATAGTTATCAAATGTCTAGCAAACGGTGCGATTAGCGAATTCTAAGAAGCATTTTGATAAAACACGACTATTATGCTTAAGTTATGCGCGTATTTGCGATTACATAATTGGCATCACTTTATTTCTGGGTTAAAAACGACATCGAGACAAATGTGCATTGCTCAATTAAATGCGATTACATTCGTGTTTAAGCGAAAGCGCACTTAGAATGCAATTATTTATAGCATAGCTTTCGAATACACCATAAAATAGAAAATAATTTTTATTTATTACGCAAATACTCAACGAATAAATCGCACAGACACAAATAAGTGCCAAGAATTATTATCTTACACTGTATTATATTCAAATAAATTGCCAGCAAACTGTGTCGCGCACAGTAGGATTTTGGCAAAAGGGTAAAATAAGCATGTTATATTGTACAGTTTTCACAGTCTATTACTGGAAAAAAATCTTTTTATATACTATACATAATATATAATAATTAATATAAAAATAGCAAATTTTTGCGACGTTTTTACTCGTTATAATACTACACAGTATAACTGAGCGATATGAACATGGCAAAAAGAGCAAAAATAAAAGAATAGCGAAAAAATATAAATGCTTAAAATAAAGCACAAATGACTAGTCATGTGTGCGTAAACGTATCGCCGCAAGCCGTGTGCGGCACAGCTCGCGGCCGGGCGAGTGCCTCGCCTCGCCTATGGGTGCGCAATTCATGCATGCACCGGCACATTTTACATGTTGGAAAAAATAAACATTGTAGAAAATCGATATGCATTTTCCATTTGGATAGCTTTTACCCCAACGTTCGAGAGAGTAGACGCGAATCGCCCGAAAATTGCTGTCATTTTCTGTCAGGCATTCAGACGACACTCGAACTGATAATTTGAACTTCAAATTGCATTTTAAAACTTCTTTTATTCGTATTTCTGCGAAATTATTTCCACATTGTTTAAAAAGTTTGAATTGTTTTTGTTTTAAATATTTTTTATACTGTGTAAACTTGGTGTTAGAAATTGATGAGCTTTTTGGTTGAATTTCTCCGATAAACGTGTTTTGTCATAGAGACGAGCGTTTGCCGAGATTTGCAATACGTTTTCGCTTCACTTGTGTTTGTCAACAATTTTTTTGATATTTGAGATATTTGTTTCTTATTATACTGTACAGTAGTTTTTTTTAAAGTTGTCATATATTTTCCGCTTTTAGTCTTAAATAGACAGCAGTTTTTTCAGATACTGTATATTATTTCATTTTTTGCTACAACGCGGTCGACGACGAGTCGACTTATTTTGTTTAATATAAAGAATTATTTATCTTTTATAAATTTAAGTGCAATAAAAATATTAACTTGCTACTTTAGTAAAAGTATTTATTATTTTTTATATAGTATAATAAAACAATGCAATAATTGTGCGATAAGTTCTAAAAAGTTTTATCAATTGAATAATATATTTAAAAACTAATTCATCATAACTTAAGATATAATAACAATTTAAATAACAAAAATTAAACGTGATAAAAAATACTTTGCATACATTGTGCGATTAAAATGCAAATAATAAAAATCAGCAATAAAAGAAAACTATCATGATTATTTGCTGATATGATCGAATAAGACCAAAAATACCAATTGTGCGCTAATTGGGTGGCAATGGATATGCAAATGAATGAACTCCAGACCTCCATAATAGTCGTATTCGCGGCGACACTCATCACATCGCAGATACCGGCGCTCGTACGGCAGGTGCGGATGCGCCGGCGGCGCGACGCCAACGTGTTCACCGTGAGCGACGCGGCCAGCACCGAGAAGACGTGCATGCGGCACCGGAAGAAGTGCAAGAGCACCGAGTCGCAGCTCATCCAGCTGTTCAATTTTTTCACCGGCGGCCTCGTGTTCGGGCTGCTGGTGCTCCGGCTAACGCCGGCCGTGTATAAACAGTTCAATGCCGTGTATAAGTCGGATAATGTGCGCAATAATACGCCGGTGCTCGACGATAATATCATCATGCTAAATGAACATGATGATGCCGAAGAGCCGCGCTTCAAATATTTGCCTTACGTCGAGCTAATTATATCCGGATTCTTTTTCGTAGTCTACTTTCTCGAGCAAATTATACAGGTAAATTCTCTTGAATAATACTGTATTTTTTATCTTTTTTATTTGTTATGTCATGATATTATTTTAAACCAAATTATACAGTATAATCCATACAATATATCATTTATTAAAGAATCTATTAAAGAATATAAAATAATAAAAGAATGTTTTAAAAAAGATAAATTAAATTAAATCTAATTAACAATTAAATATCTTATTAAAACTTGAATGAATTAATTTATAAAGAAGGATATTAAACCCAATTAATTATATGAGCAAAAGCTGATCTTATTTGATTAATTATTCTGTGCAATTAATAATTGCATTAAATTTTTAAATTTATAGATAAAGCTATAAAATTATAAACACGTCAAATAGTCAATATACATTTTTAATAATTTAGATTTTCAAAAACATTCATGTTTGCAATTTTCCTTAATCCTTGGATCCATACTTAAAAGCTATATAATAGGAAATAAACAAACAAACTAGATTGTTTTTAACTTTGAGGTTTAATTTTTTATATTAATAAGTTAATCAATCTATCAATACAATCAATTTTAATGCTTTTATAATGTTTATCGTTGAATATATAAATTGTGGGTAGTATTATTAATAAATTTTAATTTATACTGTGAAAATATAACAAATAAGTTAATTAAAACCCATTCAATTCAATAGTACCCGGTATATTTAATATTTTTAACTTGGATAAGCTATCAAATTATACAATATTGGATGCTTATTTACACTATTTTAAAATTAATTATGCAATAAAATAAATGCAAAAGTTTGCATTATATATGTTTGAATTAATAGTTTATAAACTAGATTATGCATTCTAAAAGATTTACTAAATTAATGCTAGCTAAAGCATAGTCAATTTTTAAAATGTTCACATTTGACCGAAAGCGTAATTACGCCTAAGAACTCAAATGTCAATCATTTATACGTGTTTAAAAAGCGATTAAAATATTCTAATTTATGCTTAAATACTTCACTTAATCATAATTTTTGCCAATCATTTATATTATACTTTATACTGATGTTATAATTGCTTTAAAAACCATTTTTAAATTTACAGTATACAATAAATATATTTATAATAGTTTTATTTTTTCTTTTGTAATTCAAATTTCCAAAATAAAACAATTGCGTAAATAACAAAAATTTAAATATTAGACAGTATAATTTTATTTTTATGCAAAATTCTAGACATCTAAACATGTCAGAATTGTGATTTGTATTTTGTTGCATTATTGCTTGTTTAATTATGATAGACTGCTACTAAGCAAAAAAATACATAAAAATATAGCTGAATAAAAGAATAAATAAAAAAAATTATAAAGGTCTTTAAACTGATTACACCTTGCTTAAATAATTATTATGAACAAAATATCATTACTTTATAAACTATACTGTACTTTAGTGCAATATTTTTAAATTAACACTGTATAAAATTAACAACAACAACAAATCAACCAATAGCCAGCTGTTTGATATGAAATACTGTACTTAATTTTAACCAAGTTACTTATAAGCGGTATTACTATACTGTATAATATTTATAAATATTTGCTAATTAGCGGCAAACATACGATAAGAGCAGAAATGCAAAACAAATATTGATTGCAATAATCACTTCATTCACTTCCCAGGCATTCACGGGTTGGGACGGATGGCAACCGAAGAGTTCGTTCGTACAGTTGCCGGCGATTAGCAACGCAAACAGCGCGGCCAACAAGCGCTCGGCCGACGACAAGCACGCGGACCGCACCGACACGAAAGAGGGCGCCGAACCATCGCTGGTCGCGTGCTATCGCAAACGGGTTGACGACGAGCTGCCGGCGCCGACGAGCATGGACAGCATCAGTAGCACGGCGCCGACAGCAACCACCGAATCAACTACCGACCTGAGCAGACCGATCAGCATACAGCTGCCGCAGGAGCATAAACCCGACTGTCCGCTGCACGCCGGCCACATCAACGGTACCGATTCGGTCAACAGTCGTAAGCTGCGCATACCGTCCCGGCCATCCCAGCCCTCGTCGATCATAATCGTGTTGCCGACCAGCGACGAGAACCAGGTGTCGACCGCCTGGCGCCAGTTCAAGATCGGCTTTAAGATCATCTCCACGGTGTCGGTGCACCAGATCAGCAATGGCACGACTATCGCGCTGCAGGATGGCTACTGGTGCTGGCTCGCGCTCGCCGTCATACTGTGCCACTCGCTGCTCACGGCGCTCATGATGTCACTGAAGCTGCAGAAGCACTGCTGCGATCACTATATCGTCTTTTTGTGTCAATTGTTGTTCGCGTCGATTATGCCCTTCGGTTCGCTATTTAATTACATTTCATAATTGTAGCATGCACAATAATAGCATGCATAATAAAACAGACAATTAATTTCTTTAAGATGATTCAAAATACTGTAGTTTTTTATTGAAATAATTTGTTGAATTACAGTTTAATTTATCCAGTATATAAAAATAGTTTTTTTTTTAATTTTCAACATGTACGGCAGCATTTTTAAATGTACAGTAGTATTTTTAAATGTACACTAGTATTTTTTTTTATAAATTTACAATGATACTTTTAAATGTACAATAGTATTTTTACATATTCAACAGTATTTAATAATACACGTCACTATTTTTTAATTACTAACTATTACATAGCGTTTCGTACCTTGCTCATTATTGCTTATTTTGACAACTAATCATTAATTATACAATCTATAATTAACTAAGCTCTATTATTAATTTTGTAACAAGTTTGTATTTATATTTTGTTTGCATTTCTAGGAATCATAATTACGAGTCTATTACGAATGTCGGCGTTTCACGACTTACTGCTCATGGGTTTGGCGAGCGGTTCGACACTCCATCTCGTCTTCCTAGTGCTGGTGCAAAGCGAACGGTGCACTCGACTCGCCGGCCTCATACAGTACCTCTCGATGTACACCGGCTTTACGCTCGTGCTTTGTGTCATGCTACTGGCTGGCAAGAATTGAGCAAGCTTAATTTATAGCTCTTTATTTATTTACTTAATAATTTTACTTTAAATATATTTTTTACAACTATCTTATTTACTTAACAACAATGTTAAGTTATCAAGAAGTAAAATGCCTTTAGCAATCTCATTTTATACTTTTTATAAGTTTATTCATGTTTGTTTTATTGTATATTCTAGTATTGAAATAAACTTTCTAATTTTATAAATTATTTCTGAATGACAATTTATATAAAATTGTATATATTTATGCAGTTCTTAATAGATAATATTAAAGAATGGTAATTGTTACTTTATTTACACAGCCACAAATACCTATTATTTGTTACATATCAATTTTTAGTTAAGATTAATACATTATAAATATGATCTATTTTTACCAAACAATGTAAAATAGTTTTGCACTAAAAACACATCTAATTATTAGTGAAAATTTATTCATGTTTATGAGCTGTTAGTGGTACCATGATTAGTTATTTAGGTTAAGAACTATTTAAATTGATCAATTCAAATTATTAGTCAAATAAATTACTAATGTTACTATTAATAAGTTTGGGATTAAATACTTTTCATTTGATATGGGCATTAAACCGAGCATGGTAATAAAAGTTTACAACCAAATGAGCATTCCGAATTACTTAATCATTTCGTGTTATGTTAGATTGATAATAAAATTGCTATATACAAAATTATACTGTACAGTACAATATATTAATTATGCTACACATTTTTCCGGAAATAATTTCTAAAATTATATGCAACAAACATGATAAAAATGTAAGCAAATAATACTCGGGTTTTATTAAAGTATCAATATAAAAATTAAAAGATAAATAAGTTCGCAGGAAAAATGGGACTTGATAAGATGACTTCATAGCACTCAGTGTTGTGGTAATAAATTTGTACAATACACTCTACCGTAACACTAAGTTGAATGCAATTTCGAGTATTTCGAGCATAAACTGTATAAAACTTTAGTGTACAGTAAATATTTGAGTGTATCGGTCGCTAAGCGAACGTATCATCGCTTATAATCGAATATAACGAACAAATATTAACTCAATTATTCATACCATGTATTAAATTTATTGTGTGTTCAATACGTTAGGAGGAATTATACTTGTTACACAAAATAAAATTAATAAAGCTAAAAAGTATTACAATCTATCTATTAGTCACATAAGCGTAACATCAACGCTATTCAGCAAAAAACTAACCAGCAAGTTCATTTAATAAAAATATTGTACATTGTAAATTTTACTACACCATACATTGCGTGGAACTAAGTGTGCTAGATACAATTGTAAAGTAGCATGGGTGAATTTACGACAATGACGCGCAAAATGAAGCGCAGTTTTCACATCACAAAATACGCCTTGCTATTCTGCATCGTGATGAACATACTATCGAGCATATGGGTGGGGATCTACAATCGGAACAAGGTGGACGAGATGAAGGAGCTGTTCCCGGACGACAAGTGGACGGGCGACGAGGGCCGCGGGCATCGCGCCGAGCTGTGGGAGCGGCTGTGCATCTCGTTCCTGGTCTTCGAGAACATCTTCAATGTGATGGGAATAGTAGCCGCACTACAAGAACACTACGCCCTGTCCCTTATCTACAGCATATTGATGTTCCTGAGCGCGCTGTACGGCGCGGCCGGCAAATACATCCGCGGCAGCGTCTGCTCCTACCTCAACCCGCTCATCGTCGCCATCCTGGCCGCCATATTCGCGCATATGATACGTATGGATAATTACGAGCCTGCTAAATCGAAGTCGAAAAACGAGCTTGATGATTTGGAAAAAGCGCCGTTTGAAGTGGAACCGGTAGACGAGCCCATATACTCAAAGCCGATGAAGAAATCGTCGATGTTTGCGCCCATTTATACGCCGCCGAAGCAGCGGATTATTACCGAAGAGCCGGTATATACAGCGCCCAAACCGAAGACACCGCCGAAGACACCGCCTAAGCCGGCGCCGAAGCCCGGCTCGGCTATCAATGGTGCGGCTAATGGTAAAACTAACGGCGCGGCTAATGGTAGAGCTAACGGTAAAGCTAACGGTGCGGCTAATGGAGTGCCCAACGCGGCAACGGTCGGATCAACACCGCCGCCGAAAGTGCCGATTAAGTCGGCGCTAAAATACTCGCCGAAGTCGAGCCCCGAGTCGCTGCCGAACCCGTTAGTGTCGTCGTCGAACTCGCGGCGCTCGTCCTCGTCGGCGACGAACGACTCGATTCGCTCGAACGGCACCGCGAAGTCGTCACTAAACGGTACGACGACTTCGGTGTAAATGTTTGTTTCATTTTATTTTTTATTTATTTTTTGTTTGATTTTTTGATTGTTTGAAGTTATTCCAATAATTTTATCATGTTTGCTTTTTGCGTTTAGGAAATCGGTGCGATTTGTCGACTGAGTTGTGACACGAATTGCTTGATTAATGTGAAGATAAAAATTGGATTTGTTTTTCTATACCTCGTATTCATTCATATTTCTTATGTGAAGTGTTTGACTAACGGCCAAGAATTTCATATACATATCAATTTGTATATTATACTGCGCTATTGTGCTAAATGTGCATGCTTGCTGTTTACTTAGGCTTTTTTAATTATACTGTATTTGCATTTGCTATCTATCTACATTTTTACTCTTACAGTATTTATTTATTTATTTAATATGTACATATTTTTTTAATAAATATAATTGATTAAAATTTTATTTTGTTTTTATTATTTAACATCATATAATATTTTTAATATACTGTAGAATAAATTTTAGTTAATTTTACTTGATATAAGAAATTGTTAAGTTAATATATATTATTTTAAAAATTATTCTATATCAATTTAGTAAATATGGTAAAGTTTATCTTCGTTACTTTAGATATTTATTTAATAAAACTTGGTATTCTTAATTTAAAAGTATATTGCTAAAAATAAAAATTAATATATAAAATTGACATCCAAATATCATGTTACTTATACGGCTTATTTATATGCTCATGTTGAGTATTGACTAGAAATAGATAAATTTTACTTGTTATATTTTGCTTTTAATAAATAAATATATTTTGGCATAAATTATTTGGCTAAAAAATAAATGCTAAAAAATTATGAACAAGGTAACCAAAATTTAAACTGTGTTAATTATTTGCACTAACAAGTAAGCTGTAGTAATTTTTTTTTTCTTAAAATACACTATTTTAATAAAAATATAACAGTGCATTAAAAAGTTAAAATGTAATAATTAAAAATGTTATAATACTAACATTTAATTTTTTAATTACATGTATAATTTATTTTTTAAAATTATTTATAAAACTTTAATTAAATTTTATTATTTAATTTTATTAAAAAATTTATTAATAATAAAGGCTCAGTAATATTGAAATAAACATTATATTTTATAAATATTGAGTTTGATATTAAATGTGCACATACTAATATTTAAAATAAATAGTAAAGATTAAATAATAAAAATAAATTTATTTTATTCAACCTACTGTAACAAAATGTAAAAACTCAACTAGCTGGTGAACAACATAACAAGTTTAAATAAACATTTTCAGCTGTAAGTTACAACTTTTGACTTACATTTATAAAATATATATTATTAAAAACTACTCTAATTATTAATAAACTCTATTTAGGTATTTGTCGTCAATCTCTTGAGTTCGCTAATCACCCGACGGGCGCACCGGCCGTACGCTCTGGTGCACCGGTTCCTCGCGCGCACTCACGTCTTAATTCAATGCCAACTGAAGTTTCCCGCATTCATTGAGTGTCCGTCCGGTGCGGACATCGGCTTCTATTGCTTTCATTGGTTTTGATGAATAGCTATGAGTTCTACGGATTTGTTATCAATTGCTGTAAAACTTATTTTTAAATACTCGGCCTAACGGTGTGATCGTCTGTATGAACCCAACATTAGATTCTATTACTTACTGTACATACAGTATATTTTACATTTTATTATTTACTCAAAGGTGCAAATAGTATAAAAATATACACTGTATTTTTATATACCTATTAATAGTTAATATACGTTTTTATTCGAATGTTTTATTTTATACATTGTAGTACTGTATACATTAAAATTATTAATATATTTTGTTTTAAATGCTTTATTAAACGCGACAATACTTTAATTAACTAGTATAGCTTATAATTAACTTTTAGTTCGGCTTAATATATAATAGTCATAATTTATAAAAATTATCAATAATATATGCTAATTATAATTAGCACCATTAAACAGTTTAAAACAAGCATTTAACATTTAAATAATATTAACAATAAATTTTAAATATTAGATAGCTATGATAAAGCACCGGGAAACTGCATTGAGGAATCCAGCATATACTGTATAATTGTCATTCGTTTAAAATAATGTAGTTAAAAAAATTAATAGCTTTTTCAATTTTAATTTTTAAAATTTTATTATAATAATTTATAAATATTTATATAAGAAATAATTTTCATAATTATGAAACTTTTGCATATTAGTCAATTACTGCTGCATGGCATTTAAACATTTAATAAATAATAAATATTGATTTTACTAAAGAGCGACTTGTTAAATAAGCATAATATAAAACTTAAAATAAACGGAGATAAATATTTCATAATATTACAGTTATAAACTCAATTAAGAGTAAAATAAATTTTCAAAATGCAGGCAATCTATCAAGATTGTTTTGATAGAGCATAAATTATTTGTTGTTATGGAGATATTTGTCCAGGGTATATGAAAACTGATATTTAACAGTCTTAAATTATAACAAATACTGTATAAATGAAAATTAATTAGCTATAGTAAGAATATAAAATTATAATTATTTACATATTAATTATCTTATACCGTATTTATTAACAGCAAATATTAGGTAAACAATTCAAAAATGAGTGTAAACCAGTTCAAAAAAGAGCATGGTTCATTTATCATGAAGAAGAAATATGCAAAATTTCGATTCGAGAACAGCGACGAGAGAGCACCGGTAGACCGGATAGAGTCGATACTCCGAACCTATTACCTGCTGTCGTCGAAGAGCTTCGACGAGTACGAGAGCGGACATAAGAACTGGCGGCGAATTCTAATCTCAAGCGCCGCCAAAGTAGCGGCGCTGTTGACTGTGGCCCGGTATCTAACCTCTGGTGCATTTCCGACCAATCGGGTGCAGATTGCAACCGGCGACGCCAACTATTTACTCGGCAATCAATCAACTATATCCCTGATGTTTGGACTGAACATATTGTGAGGCGCCGGGAGGCGGTGGTCCGGCCGGTCGCGCTACGCCGGCGGCATCGTCGCGACGCCTACAACGCCGCGT
>JAQIXC010002051.1:0-12054 GCA_034697605.1 Metabelba pulverosa
CCGTGATGGCTTGTGTTTGTCTTTAACTTTTGTTCAGCTTATGTATTTCTTATATGTAAAGGTTTAGAGTCTTAGTTATCTTATGTGTGTGTTTTCTATATTATGTGTAACTGAAGTATTTATGTTTTTGTATAACTTTTCTATTCTAAATAAACTGATTTTATTGTCAATCATGTGTTTAATAATTATTCGTAATAATCGCGCGTTCATCAGCCTGGAAGGTTGAAACCCACTGTACTAGCGATCATAACGACTACTCGGGTAGATCCGACCAACCCTTCTCAAACCCCGAGTGGCTCGCAATATATTGAAATGTAAGTTATTTGTAGCAATGTCAAATACGCCGCAATATTTGCCGACAACAAAATTACGGAACCAATTAGCGCAAGCAATTAAGCTTGACGAATTGATTCGTGGCAATTTTCTCATTTTATTTATTGGCTGTTTAATTTCTATAATAATTTTGATTATTGAAATTATTTTGTTTATTAAATTTTCTCTTAAATTATAATAAATAAAATACTATTATTTGAGATAAATGAATGTTAAACTTAAATGGCATGCTTTGAATTTTGAGAATAATTTTGCGCAAATATTGAGTAAAAATTATTTAAAATTAATTACTATTATTATCAGCAGTGCACTTTTAACATCCGTAGAAAAATGTTGGTTCGCTTTCCTCTTTCATTATACTTTCTACAATAATTTGTATAGTTGAATTTATTACTTTTTATTATGTATATTTTGTATATTAATAAAATTGTGGTTATAATAGTATCAAAATATATTGTATATTTAATAAATACAGAATATTCATGTTGCGCAAAAAGATTCTAATTAATTTATAAATTTTATCAAAACATATTATTATGTTTTAATAACTAATTTGATAGTATTGCATAATAAACTTGTATAATTCTGTTTCAATTATAATTTTCGTTTTATATATAATTTATTATGAAATTAAGTTAGATGTTATACATATTCAGTATATAAATGTAAATTTAATATGTATAATGCAAATAGATAATTTATAATATTTTAAAATATTAATTTATTTGTTTTTCAGCAAAAAAAAACTTATGGTTGCATTATTTTAATTATTTTATATAACACGAAATTTTGTTTGTTTTGAGATTTAAATAGAAACAATTTGTTGCAAATTATTATTACATTGTAGCTATTATCTGTATATATAAATTCTAAATTAATAATATTGTCAAGTGCGCTTATAACAATATTGTAGTGATTTTATTCATATTAATTCTATTGATTAAATACATTAATAAAATTATTTAAAAATATATTAATAATTATATTGTTAAATTAAATAAATATAAATACATGTCATTTGTATAAAATATTATATTACAAGGCAAATTAACGTGATAAATTATTTTGGGTTATTAACGTGTTAACATTATTTATTAAGTTTATTACGTGTTAATATAATCAATGATAATTTAATAATTTTTAATACATTATTAGCCGTAACTAAAAGTTAAAGCTTTAAATTATAATTATTAAAATTGTATAAATATTAAAAATAAACATATATTATATATTTAAATAAATAAATAAAATATATATTTAATAATTTTAAGGTATAATTATATATCAAACAGTATATCATAATGCAATTTTATAAATTAATCTACAATACTTAAATATTTTTCAAACATTATTATTTATTTTTAATATTAATATAATTTATAAAATTATTTATTGTTGTTAATATCTAGATTGTTAGTTTTGTAATAATTAAATCTTGATCAAATATGCTTGACAAATTTGCATTATTCATAAAATATTATTTTGCCGAGTATTTTATTCCATATAATACAATTTTAACATGCCCAAATATGAATAAATCTCAGCATTCTATTGAAATATACGACAGCTGTGAATTATGCACTACAGTAAGTATTAACAATAATGTTTATTACGTTTTATAGATATGTATATATTCATAAATTAGTTATCTAGTAATTAAAACAATTCTATTTATATTTTACAGTTTAAATTATACGGGATATTTTACGATTTAATTATAAAACATTTAATGTGTGCATTTAAATTAAACGTAATTTTGAAGCCGAAATCAAATTTTTACAACGTACATTTAATAAAATTTTACTAACAAAATTTCATTAGATAAATTTATTTTATTCATTTACAAACTAGAATCCTACAGGCTTACTGTTGCACCCAATTTCTTTATATCAAGCATTAATTAAACATGGTAATTTGGTGACAACGCATCAAACATTTTTAATTGAAATACTTACAGCTATAACGTATTCTGATGGCAAAGTTTATTTTGCAATGTTCAAATTATTTGACTTCTATGTAAATATAATTTTATATGCATATTACTTATCAATTATAAGTTATCATTGATCATAAGTTATCAAGTATTATAGTTTACAAAATGTTTGTTTACAGATATGGTTGCTAATTATAATTAGCATACTAATTTATTCCATACTAATTTATAGTGAAATTATTAAAAATGTTAACATTTTATTAATTACATTTGAACTACTAAAAAATCTACTTGCACAAAGCTTAGTGTTGCCAAGATTATTGCTAGGAAATATTAATAAAATTAAAAAATCTAACTTGCTTATTACAATTGGCATCTGGATGGTATTTAGTTTTGTGATTACAAATTGCTTTTCAAACGTTTTATTAAACATTTATTTTAAAACAAATGCGAAACCATTTGTTAATTCATTAGACGATTTAGTTAATCATGATCAAATTAAAGTAATTGATATGAATTATCTGTTTTATAAAATGCGCAAGATAAAGCCGAAACAGTATCGAGCATTAATAAAGCGCCGTATATCTTTATATCAATTTTTAAAAACAAACATGTTAACCACCGAGAAAGCTTCCTTGCAATGCTTCACTACAAAATTGATGCATGGTGAAATTGTTCTGCTTTCGAATTCGTTCGCAAATATAGTGTTTAAATATTTTTCGCCGCAAACCAAACGACTGATTGTCTCGACTGACGATAAATATTTTGCAAATTATTTCGCGTTTTTTGTTTCAAAAACACATAAGTTTGCGAATAAAATATCAACTTTGTAAACATTAAAATATCATGTTAATTTTAATTAATTGCTTAATTTTATTATTATTTCTAGCTTGTTACAAATCGTAGAATTCGGTTTCTATCAGCACGAGATGACTGAGGTAATATTTAAACATGAATTAAAATGCAAACTACTTGTAGCAATGTCGAACAACTCGCAACACATGCCACAGTTAAACGATATGAATAAATTAGCCAAGGCAATTAAGCTGAATGAATTATCTCGTGGCAATTTTCTTATTTTACTAATTGGCTGGCTAATTTCTGTAATAATTTTGCTTGTTGAAATTACTAATTTCTATTTTAAATTATTTATATTCTATTATTTGTAAATGTAACTAATATTTAAACTTTAAAATCAATCTGATTAAAATTTAGTGTACAAAGTATCTTAAAATTTTAAGTCATTATAAATTGCATATAAAATAAAATTAGTGCATGATAAAAAAAATAATAGCTGTAATAAACAACAATAGCATAATATAAACCACCTGTAGAGAAGAACAAATCATTCATGATAGAAATTTCTAATAGAAGACAAATAGGTATAAATGTGATTTTGAAAATAGCTCATAGTAAAAACTAATTTGGAAACTAGCTAGCAAAAATTAGCATATAAGCATAAATAAATTAAACTGATATTTTGGCATTAAAAATTACCTTGGGATAAATTAGCATTATAAATTTTACAATACTTTGTGACAATAACTTTTAACAAGATATTCAATAAATGAATTAAATGATACGTTATAAAAATATGTAAAAAAGTACATATTTTATGTACACATTTGTCAACCAACACAACGTGTGTTGCCTTGAGATAAAATTTTTTAAATTCAGTCAAATTGAAACACAAACACAAGAAATCAGAATTTGTTTGAAGTCTTAGAAATGAGTAAAACATTTAAGTTTTCGGTTCTAATCGACGGACGGATTCACGAAATAGAGAAGAATTACGACTTAAATGAGATTTCATTCAACGATTTCTTCGCGATTTTGGAGAAATCGGTCGAAAGTGTGACTCAAACACCGCTTTCACTCAATTCACACGATTTCGAGGTTTTTGTCGCTTTTGTCGTTCGCTTCTGATATCGGAATTAATTAATGAATTATTGCTTTTAATCGCAAATTAATTGTATTCTCGACTCAAACGCTCAACAGATCTACAATCGAAGCGATGACTCGATTGTGAGAAACGAGTCTTTGATTCGCATTTCGACCAAAACTGACGGCAATTATGCGAAAGTCGCGGCAAAAGAGTCGGCGAATAAAGCGGTCGATAATCGGGCGACAGATGAGTCGATTCGCGACATAAGTATCGCTAATAAACCGGAACTTATCGTAAAATCCGGACCAAAAACCAGTTTCGAGATTAAACCCATCTATGGGTGCGAATGGTTTGTCGACACTACCGGTGCGGATGCGGTCCAGACCGACAACGCACGGCCCGACTCCGTCGAGTTGGCTATTCGTGCCATTCGAGCGCTGAATGAGGAGAACGGGTCGACTCGTAACGCGATTGTCGAGTAATTAGAAACTAAATTAAATTTTACACTAATTTAGATAAAAACAAAAGTTGTAATAATTGCCGGCATTTTCAGACACTTTATATCGGAATTTCGGATCAAATTGAGTCGAAAAGCGATTAACGCGAGTCTGAAGTTAGCGCTCAATAGGGCTGTGAAGAGGGGTTTAGTCGCGGCGGTGAAGACGCCGGACGGTCTCAACGCGTATAAAGTGATGGATGCGATGGACAGGGCGTTGGCGGCGGCGACGACACCGACGCTCCGAATCAACACAAACGGCAAATACATTACGAAAGCTCTGAAAGCGCTGAACGAACCGAACGGCTCGACCAGTGATGCGATTCTCGAGTAATTCACTGCTATTTCAGAACCGTTATTTGAGCCGTAAATAGAGTGATATTTCGATCTTTAGATACATTTCCGATCATTTCAATGCCGGCGTCGACCGGAAGACCGTTGACTCTTGTCTCAGACCTTATCTGTATCGGGCCGTCAGGCTCGGGTGGCTCGAGCACCGGCAGGTCGAGGGAGAGGCGGAAGGTTTGTACAAATTGAAGGCCAAATGGGGTTATGGGAGAGCACCGGCATATAGGAAGAAGTGGATCAATAAGATGGCGAAGAAAAAAGTGGCCGAAATGGCGCCGAACTCGGAAATGGACAAACAGGTAGGCGTCGGCTGATGTGTATTCGAGTAGTATTTGCAGTCCTTTTGCGTTAAAACCGATTGTCTTATCGATCGTTGGCTTAGAGTTCAAACACATCTTCGCCGCCGAAGCAGAGCTCGACTGCACTGAAGAGGAATTCAAAGAAGCGTTTCATTGATGACATCGAAAACGTAGAGCCATTCGTCGGCTCCGGATCTGATGCTAAGCACAAGGCTTTCGAAGCATTTAATTATTGAAATATTATTTTAACCGAATGTTGCGTTTTATAAAGTGATAAATTTTATCTTGTTTTACGGGCTAAATGGCCAGTTGTTTTTATTAAAATATCTAGCTAAAATGTCAGCATTTTATTTTAACTTTTATAAGTGTTCGAAATTAGTAAAACAGTGTAATTACTTGTTTAATAAATTCTTAATAAATTGAATTTATTTTAGCACTGTACTTTTAATATTTCTAAAGATTTATTATGATAATTTCTAATAATTTTGACAAGTATATTTTGTTATTTATTAAATACTATAAATTGGAAATTTGTTTAACTAATCTATTATGAATTTTAGAAAAATTAAACATCTATATTAATACTAGAATTAGAGATTATACTAGAAGCTAAATATAATTTTAGTATGGTTCATAGTTTTAGTAAATCAATATTTCTCAAAAATTAATGAAAATGACAGTCTATTTATATTTGTATCATTATAATTTGCTTGAAATTATAAAATAGTCTAATTATATTTATATATATATTAAATTATTAATGTAGCAAGTTTTATTTTTACAAAAATAATTACTTACACCGGTAAATAAATTAACATGTTGCTAGGAAATTTTTTTAAAAATAAATAATATAAACAAGCAATTAAGCTTTCAATGAATAAATAAGTTACTTATTATATTATTACTACTAATTTAGATTTAACTATATTTGAAAAGCAATAAAAAAATTACTAATCATCTTGTTAATATTTTTAGAGTATACTGCTTGTAAAAGCGTTTGTAATGATAATAATAACTATGAAAACTAAAAATAATATCATTATAAAAATTGAAATTAATTTTGAAAAACATTGAATGTATGCGAACAGCGATAGCGTACCGGTTGTCCGCTTCGAGACTTGTGCTAAACTTCGCGCAATTCCTATCGTTTATACAGTATTACTCTTTTAAACTAATTTACATTGATTGGCTAAAAAGTTGTAGCTATAGCTATTAAAAGTGTGACTGTGCATTTATTCATATTCGTACTATGTTTGACGCAATGATCAGATGATTCTTGTCAATAAACTATCCTCCTAAAATGTAAACAAATAATTTTATTAATCGGGTTTTTAACTGCATAGATGATACAATTAGAATTGTATAGAATGTTGTTTGCTTTATTGATTTACATGTTTTTTAACTAATAAAAATAATCATAATGCATGGTAATATTAATAGGCTTAGTAACAGATAAATATTTTGCATATACTATTTTACACGATCGATATTACATTTAATAATCAAATAAGCACGAGTTTTGACTTAAATGTGTTTTTATTAATATTTTATTAATGCTGTATAACTTGTTAGTTATTGAAAATATATTGAGTAGCTCCATTTAATTATCATATAAATATATATTTTTTATATAGAATCTAGAAACAATCATTTGTATTTTTATATATTAGGTTATTATGATATAATAGAACTTAGAAAATAGAATAAGATAAAAATTGTTATAATGGCTATTAAGTTTATTTGGATTATGTTAATAATATCTTGATACTACATTAAAACAACAGTATTACAGTATTTTAAAATACAGTATTAAATTAATAGATTTAAATATATTTGAATATAAGTTTTTCTAGAAAATGTTAATTATATTTATTAAAGTTACAAAATAAATAGTCCCGAAGGCCATGAAAATAAAACAAGTAAGTTTTATTTACATAGTAGTTACATTTGCAAACAAGAAGAAATTTAATTTGTTATTAAAAATTTAGTAATGTAGTTAGCTTCCTATAATAAAATATATTTAATTATTTAATTCTTAGTTAGATATGCTTGATCAATTTGCACTATACGTGAAGAATTTTGTGGTTGAAACCTTCATTCCATATAATACAATATTAACATGCACAAATGTGAATCAAACCGAGCATTATATTGAATTATACGACAGTTGCAAGCCGTGCCGGAAAGTATGTGAATAAATTATACTCAGCTTTTCCGGAAATTTATCCTGATTGATTTATATACAGCATAAAATATTACCTAATTTTTGTATTTATTAATAGTTTAAGTTATTTGGAATATTTTACAACTTGATTGTAAATCATCTAATGTGTGCATTTAAGCTTGGTGTTATTCTAAAACCGAGACGCTCCTTTTTCAATGTAAATTCACAATGTAAAATATAAATGTGATTTAATAGTGCTAACTAAACATATAAATTTATCAGGGTCCAACAGGCCTACTGTTGCATCCGGTTTCTATCTCTCAGCCATTAATTGATCTTGGCAGTTTAGTGGTAAATAGCCAAGTATATCTAACAGAGATACTTACTGCACTTACCTATTTTGACGATAAAACTTATTTTGCAATGTTTAAATTATTTGATTATTATGTAAATATGAAGTTTATTTATGCAATGAATTAACTATCAATCTAGATATTTACTAAATGTTTAATTTCAGATTTGGATGCTCATTTTAATGAGCATAGCGATTTATTCAATACTAATTTATTTTATTCTACATAATACAAATTCAAACATAATTTTAATTCTATTTGAATTAATCAAGAGTATACTTGGACAAAACTTAATTAAATTAGACAGATTAGTAAATAATTATAGTAATTATATTAAAAAATCTAACTTGATTATTATAATTGGATTTTGGACCGTATTTAGTTTACTGATTACAAATTGCTTTTCAAGCATTTTATTAAATATGTATGTTTCAACAAATACAAAACCGTTTGTCAATTCTTTAGGCGATCTGATTGAGCATGATGAAATTAAAGTAATTGACTCGAATAATGCGCTAAACTATATAAGCATTGCAAAGCCAAGAGAATATAGATTATTAAAGAAGAGAAGAATATCTTTATATAATTTTCTAAAAACAAACAATATAACAACCGATAATGATATACTACAATTTATTACTACAAAATTGATGCATGGTGAAATTGTACTGCTTCAAAATTCGTTTGCAAATACAGTGTATAAACATTTCGCCCGAAAAACCAAACAACACATTGTCTCGACTGACGATAAATATATTACAAATTTTTTCGCATTTTTTGTTTCGAAAAAACATAAGTTTGCGAATAAAATTGCAACATTGTAAATTGATTAAATAACATAATTGACATAATTTTAATATTTTTTATTTTAATTTATAAATCTATTTTATAGCTTGTTACAAGCGGTCGAATCTGGTTTCTATCAACATGAAATAAAGGAGGAGATGATTCACCATGAACTAAAATGTAAACTATTTTTAGCAATGTCAAACAACTCGCAATATTTCACCATGTTATATAAGCACGACGAATTACCCAAAGCAATTAAGCTTGATGAATTGTTTCGAGGAAGCTTTTTAATATTGCTAATTGGCTTGCTTATTTCTGCAATAATTTTCAGTTTCGAAATCATCCAGTCTACTTTTACATTAATTTCTAATTATGTATTCTATGGTTCTGTTAAGTTATAATTTTAAGCAAATAATAAATTGTTAAAACTTAAGAAATTTCTTATAAATTTAAATATTTAAAAATTAATACGACTATTAGACGATATAATTATATAATGAACAAAAAAGTTTATAAAAGATTATTTAATATCTTGCTTATATTTTTGGGAGCAACACAATTATTAAGTTAATTAATCTAGTTAAAATTAATCAAAAACGATTATAGAATTGTTTTGTAAGTTAAAGTCGTTTGTATTGATGAGATAAGCGATAAAATGATAAATAAAATCAATTTATTATAAAAATTCTAATAAGTATTGAAAAGCATTAGATATATGCGAACACCGGTAGAGCACCGGTAGTAAAGCACCCGTAGTAGAGGACAGTTAGCAAACTTAGAGATAATTGCCAATTGAAAACAATTAGCATTATTTTTAATAAAAATTTTTTCTATCTGTTGAAAATTTAATGTTATTTCATCATGCCAAAACAAACTGTGTAACTTGTTTACACTGTATAAAGTTTTAGACACGTGACTCACGCGTGGCTTCAATTGGTGTGTAATTGAGTGAAGAATTTGTTATTTTGTTTAGCATTTAATTCCTTATCAAAACAAACGAAACGATTAATTGTTTGCACAAAATGAGTAAAACATTTAAGTTTTCGGTTCTAATCGACGATCGGATTCACGAAATTGAGAAGAAATGCGATTTCAATGAGATTTCATTCAATGATTTTTTAAACATTTTGGAGAAATCGGTCGAAAGTGTGACTCAAACACCGCTTTCACTCAATTCACACGATTTCGAGGTTTTTGTCGCTTTTGTCGTTCGCTTCTGATATCGGAATTAATTAATGAATTATTGCTTTTAATCGCAAATTAATTGTATTCTCGACTCAAACGCTCAACAGATCTACAATCGAAGCGATGACTCGATTGTGAGAAACGAGTCTTTGATTCGCATTTCGACCAAAACTGACGGCAATTATGCGAAAGTCGGGGCAAAAGAGTCGACGAATAAAGTGGTCGATAATCGGGTGACGGATGAGTCGATTCGCGCCAATAGTATTGCTATTAAACCGGAAATTGTCATAAAATCCGAACCAAAAGCCGATTTCGATTTTGAATGCATCGATGAGAGCACACCTGCCGTCGACACTAACATCACTACCGGTGCGGATGCGGTCCAGAGCGACGACACACAGCGCACGTCCGTCGAGATGGCTATCCGTGCCATTCGAGCGCTGAATGAGGAGAACGGGTCGACTCGTAATGCAATTCTCGAGTAATTTAATTAAAAAATTAGATTAAATCAAAGTTTTAAATATTTTATTTGAAATTTTTAGAAAAATTATTTCGGATTTTAAGCTAAAATTTGATCGAAAAGGGATTAACACTAATCTGAAGACAGTGTTGAAGAAGGCTGTGAGGAGGGGTATAATCGAGAAACTGGAGGCACCCGGAGGTGTGCATGCGTTCAAAGTGACGAATAGGACGGACCGGGTGTTGGCCACCAGAGCAGCGACGGCGTCGAAGACTATACAGAAGATCCGAATCAAAACGAACGCCAAATATGTGGCCAAAGCTCTGAAAGCGCTGAACGAACCGAACGGCTCGACCGGCGATGCGATTCTTGAGTAATTGACTGCTATTTCCGAACATTTATTTTGTCTTAAATTGAGAAATATTTCTGATTTTTAGGTACATTTCCACTCATTTTAATCCCGGAGTCGCCCGAAAGACGATTGGCTTTCGCCTGAGACCCGGCCTGAACCGGGCCGTCAGGAACGGGTGGCTCGAGCTCGTGGAGGTCGAGGGAGAGTCCGAGGGTTTGTACAAATTGAAGGCCAAAGCGGGTGCGAAGGCGACGGACCAGAAGCCGAAACCCAAGAAAAGCAAAAACAAGAATAACAAGAATAATCCGAAGAAGAAAAAAGTGGCCAAAACTGAGCCGAACGCGGAATCGGGCGAACAGGTAGGCGTCGGTCGCTTCGGCTGATGTGTATTCGAGTAGTATTTGCAGTCTTTTTGCGTTAAAACTGATTGTCTTATCGATCGTTGTCTAAGATTTCGAACACATCTTCGCCGCCGAAGCAGAGCTCGACTGCACTGAAGAGGAATTCGAAGAAGCGTTCGATTGATAACATCGAAGACGTGAAGCCATACATCGGCTCCGGATCCGATGATAAGAAACAGGTTTTAAATGGAGTTAAAAGTGAACCGATTCTATTTTAACACGATTATTAGTTATATAATGATAAATTTTATCGTTCTTATGTACGTAATGATCAGATATAATAAACTATCTTGGTTAAATTTCAACATTTCATTATAATGACAATAAAACTGCTGTATTAAAATTGTAGAATTTGTTTGCTGATTTAAATTATGTATATTTTAGGAATTTATCAAGATAAATAATAGTAAAATAATATTATATTTTGCATTTACTATTTTTTTGCATGATAAATTAGTTACAACTTTTACAAACAAATTAAATATTATCATGATATAAGCCTTCATGCATTTTTGACAAGTTATAAATATTTTCATTATTAAATTTATAGATTGTAACAATTAAAATTGCATTTGACAAATTTATACATAGTTGATAATTATATTTGTAAATAATTGTAAAACGCACATTTTAGAATTAATAGTAAAATTTCAAATTGAATTGTTACAAAATTAATTTAAAATTGCGATATTAATATTTACCTAGATTAATTTTTAAAAACAAAATGTTTACAATAGTAATTTATTTGAATCGTAACATGGATATTTTTCTAATGTATTGGATATTTATTTAACTATAAAATTGATTTATTTATACTTCATACTGTATTACAAAATATTATAAAAATCAGCATGAATTAAATTAATTATTTTATTAACACGTTTATGCGGCAATATTTATACTTTTAATGCTTTCAAATATATTAAAATTCAAAACTTTACTTATATTTGTAATTATTTGCACGAGAGCACCAAACAGTATAAGTTTTAAGCATGCTAACTTCACGCGTGACCAACGCCTAATGGTCAATGTGGTTGCCTATCGCCACTCAAGCAA
>JAQIXC010002052.1:0-12034 GCA_034697605.1 Metabelba pulverosa
CACTATCGATCGACAGTTTACCGCTCGACTGTCGGTCGATGTAGCCGCGCGACTGCCGCTCCGGTCTGGGAATGACTCGCTGACGCGTTTGACCGGAACAGCAGTTAAACGCTGCATAATTTATGGTGGCATCGCTGTCGATGACGAAAAGTCTCGGCCCTACGCTCGTATATTGTAAAGCTAGCTTGTATATAGTTTGTAAATATAAAACGCGCGCAATATATATTATTCATAATAATTTATATTAAATTTAATTATTTTACTAATATATTTATATATTCTGGGACATTTTCTCATTATTACCATTCATTTTTACTTGACATACAGTCAACCACTCGAGAAATCGAATTCTGTGCAAGAATACAAAGCTACATTTTTTTTTGTAATTGCGAGAAAATGTCTACTACACTCTCAAAATCTACTAACAACTTACGCGGAAAGGTTTCCAAAGAAATGCGCATCGCTATCAACAAATTTAAGATACGGGAATCTCAATTAACATCAGAAATAGATAAATTACAAATTACTCAGGGCAAGCTTGAAAGTCTGCGATCTGAGTGCAAAAATGTGAAATATTATTTCGATCGTTTTGCTGACATAACAGATCGATTAATTTATAATAGTATAAATTTAAAACGTTATATTAAACGGTTAATTTATTATACAAAGTTTACTCAAAGTAGACTAAAACAATTGAATCTTGTAAACGAAACTGAACAGATTTTATTTGAAAAGTACCAAGAGCACCGTATATTCAAACGAGACATTAACATGATATGTAAAATTGATCATATAATTGATAAAATATGTCCATTTTGTCAATGTTAGTGCCGTAATTACATTGTAAGAATGAAGTAGAATATGAAATACAATATATAATATGCTTACAATATATTGTACAATTCGTATTTTGTTTAATTTTGTTTAAATTATTATTACAATTTAAAAATGAAATATGAATAAAATATTGACAAAATTAATAGAATACATGCGTTTTGTTGTTGTTAATACAGTATTGTCATTATTGTTTACATAAAAAAAAACAAAATGTTTGATGTATATTAAATGATATGCTTACAATATCTTATAAAATTATACAGTGTGTTACCAATTATTTTTAAGATAATTGTCATATTTAAAATTTCTTAGATTAAGTATTTTTCGATTATACAATAACAAACAAATAAATCTTATACATCGTAAGAAACAATCCAATTGTTTAATTTGAGAACCAAACATACGCAAAACACTCAAATTACGAACAGATTTCTTTTTGAAATACTTGATTATGTTCCGCATTGGAGGACAGATAGAATGATATCTGCTGTCCGGTGCTGACGGATCAAAATGAAAATCTACAGAATAGAATAAATACAAATTATAATCAGACAAAATTTTATAGTCTAATATTAAATAAATATTATTTAAGAATGTCTCACGTTTATATGTATCGCCGTATTTATAAAATACTCCAACTGTAACATGCTTATTATACTTTTCTTCCGAATTCAAACCATTGAATGAAAATATCAAAACAATGGCAATCCTTAATTTTGATGTATTTTTCGTATTATTTAAAAACTGTCTAATTTTTATATAAGCAGTGTTTGGCTGAATAAATGAATTTACATCGAAACTTTTTAGGTTATTTCTCTGTTTCTGATTTATAAATTTATTTGCATCACCTTTACCAACTATATTAGGCAATATTAATATTGAATCTGACAAGGTAAATTCTGTAAATTTTTCGACAAACGTGTCATAAAATGCTATTTGACTGTCGAATCTATAAAACAAATTTAAACATTACAAATACAATATAAAAATAAAATTTATATTAACTTACGTTTCAAAATCACCTGTTTCGGTATTTATTAAAATTTGATTTTTATTTACATACTCTTCAACAAATTTAGCAAGCTTGCCACATTTTTTCGGTAAAGGTTTACCCAGATTTTTTGCATATTGATTGGAAAGTTTATGAATTCCACTAGTTCGCTTTGCTCCATAAGGGACTGAATTGATATATTTATTAAATAACTTTAAATTTCCTTTAGTTTTATGATAAAATTTTAATATTTTGCTACTTTCGGAAATAACACTTGAAGGCTGCCAACTAATTTCCCCGAGTTGTTGATAATTTATCGGCCTCGTATTTGGCTTACAAATGCTTTTTTTTGGCTTGCACATATACTGAATTAAATAGAAATCTATTTTATTGTCATTATTTAACGTATGTGATAAAATTCTAAAAACTGGATAATTGCGTTGATCAGCTGTAGTTTGAGTAATTTCTGGAGGAGCTCGCGCATCAATAATTTTTTCAAATTTTTGAGTATTTTGCCATTCACGCCTAGTTCGCTTAATATATTCTTCTGCAAATATATTCCGATTATCCCATTCTAACTGTGTCATATTCCCAACTAAATGTTGAGTATAGCATGGACGAACAAGCTTTTCTGTTAAATCTTTTGGTTTTTCTCCTGGTATATACAATAAATTTTCTACTTCAACATAAATATCTTGATTTTTGCTTTTCTTATAAGATGGTTCAGAAACAATGCTATCAAAAATATGTTGTTCTCGATTATCAGTAGTTGCATATACATAACCCGATTTCATCAGATTATTATATAATTTTTGCTTTCTTTTAGCGCTTTTAATAATATTATTATTATTTACTACTCTGGTATCCTGTTCATATGTTTCTGAATATATGAAATAATAAATTAAAATCATATATTAATCAAACATATCAATTTATTAATATAAAATAAAGTAAAAAAATATATTAATTACCTCTGAGCCAAACTTTTGCAGATTCCGGAATTATTGTATCCAATTCATCTTCGTTCGAACTCTCGTTTTGATTGTCATCCTCATAGAACTTTCGAGATGCTTTTGTCCTAACTAATCTATTAATGTTACAATTGGATGTTGATTGTGTACTCAAATTTGAATTTTCGCTTTCACTCGATGAGAAGTTTATATCTGGTGTAGTAGGAATATCGGTTGCATTAACCGGTGTACCTGGCATCTCATCTGTGACAGATACTGTATATTGGTATGCAGGTGTAATTTCACCATGCTCATTCGAAGTTCTATTGAAAGAAGGCGTAATTGGCCTATCAATAGCATAACTGGATATTTCGTAGTTCGTGAATTCGTAATTGGCGTCGGCGGCGGACGCGGACGTATTCTGCGTGTCGGCGGCGTGCGCGGCCGTATTCTGAGCGTCGGCAGCGGACTCGGACGTATTCTGCGCGTCGGTAGCGGGCGCGGCCGTATTCTGAGCGTCGGCAGCGGACTCGGACGTATTCTGCGCGTCGGTAGCGGGCGCTGCCGTATTCTGTGCGTCGGCAGCGGGCGCGGACGCATTCTGCGCGTCGGCGGCAGGCGCGGCCGTATTCTGTGCGTCGGCAGCGGACGCGGACGTATTCTGCGTGTCGGCGGCGGGCGCGGCCGTATTCTGAGCGTCGGCAGCGGACTCGGACGTATTCTGCGCGTCGGTAGCGGGCGCGGCCGTATTCTGTTCGTCGGCAGCGGGCGCGGACGTATTCTGCACGTTGGCAGCGGGCGCGGCCGTATTCTGTGCGTCGGCAGCAGGCGCGGACGTATACTGCGCGTCGTCGGCGGGCGCGGACGTGTTCTGCGCTTCGTCCAAGAACGCGACCGAGGCCTGCATCGGCCCGCCGTTTACATTCAAGTTTTGCATGTCAGGAGTCGACGGGATCGTGTTTTGCGCGTCGGCGGCAGTGGCAACCGTGGCCTGCATCGGCCCGCCGTTTACATTTAAGTTTTGCATGTCAGGAATCGACGGGACCGTGTTTTGCGCGTCGGCGGCGGTGGCAACCGTGGCCTGCATCGGCCCGCCGTTTACATTCAAGTTTTGCATGTCAGGAGTCGACGGGACCGTGTTTTGCGCGTCGGCGGCAGTGGCAACCGTGGCCTGCATCGGCCCGCCGTTTACATTCAAGTTTTGCATAATTGGAGCCGATTGTACCGTGTTTTGCTCCGATTCGGACGCGACCGCGTATTGCACTTGTATCGCTAGGCTAGGTTGATCGGTATTATTTACGATCGAATTTGCTGTCGCCAAGACCGAGTCGAAGGGAATTGGCTCATCGGATGCCATATTTAACGCATTTAGCATTGCTATAACTGAACTAAACATGTTAATCTGACCGGAAATTGTATTGTTTGTGTTTGGCGTAGTATCAGAGTTAGGCACGGCGATGCTGGGATGGTTAGTCACTGTAGTGTTCACATTAGGCGCTTCCGAACTCGGTCCGGCGATACTAAGATAATCAGACGTCACATTGTTTGATTCAGACATATTTTCCGTCACTTCACTTATATCGCTTATAGTTATCAAATGCGAAAAACTATTGAGAATATAAACAATTTTTAAATAATTAGTAATTATATTTTAATCAATATTAAAATTAAAATAACTTACTGAATAAATCTTAATTGATAATTATTTATTTATTTTTTATTTTTGTGATGTAATAATTATGCAGATTTGAGTTAAATTCTACAAACAGTAGAACTGTATAGTTGTACAAAAAGCCGTATGAATGTCTCATACACTTAGAAATGTGACACAAATATAATTAAATATTTATTTATTTATTTATTTGGTAAAATCCCCAAAATATTTTACTTGCAATTTACAACTGTATATTCGCCAGTTTGACTTTATACTTGCAATAGCTTATACACAATTTAGCAGAAGAACAAAATATGCAAATTTTACACAAAACAAAGTTAAATTGAAGCCAAATTTGGTTAAACTATTTGTTGTTTTAGGCGTTAATGTATAATTAGAATGATTCAATTAGCAAATATAATTAATTCAATTAATTCAATATCAAAATATTAACACAATAGTCAGACATACTCCAGACAGAAACCAAAACTGAACAAAATATGTAACAAAGCATACATAAGAGCAGTGACAAAACTGGTTTTGTATGTAATATACATAACAATGCTAAACGTATGCTTTTCTACACTGTACATCAAAACTAGCAAGCAATAAACTTTTACACTGTATAACGCATTTAGATTCGTTTTGTTTTATATCTTGCTTCTTTATTTTAATGTAATTACTAGCATCGGTTATTAATACACTTATCTAATTGAATATACGTGTGTTCAGTACTATTTCGGGTAATTTTTACTTTTTGTTACAATATTCACTTAAAATTCAATATTATTCAAGTACAATTTACTGCACGCGCATACTAATACACGTGTTTACACACGTATTTAATACGTGTCATAACTTCTGGGTCAGAAGTATTTATAGGGGCGGAATATTGTACCAATTTTTATCAAAATCAAAATTTTTTTAACCATGGTACAAAAATTTGTTTTAACGTTGTAAAAGATTTTTGTTCAATTAAAAATATAATCAAAATTCTAAACGGAGCTTTAAGCTTGGATAGTGTTGCAAAATATTCAAAATTTTGCGATCTTTCGGAATTTATTACTCGAAAATTTACTGTTCGATCGCAAAGATATTCGATGCAGTTAAACAACTACTGTACAGCTATCAATTAAAAATATAATCAAAATTCTAAACGGAGCTTTAAGCTTGGATAGTGTTGCAAAATATTCAAAATTTTGCGATCTTTCGGAATTTATTACTTGAAAATTTACTGTTCGATCGCAAAGATATTCGATGCAGTTAAACAACTACTGTACAGCTATCAATTAAAAATATAATCAAAATTCTAAACGGAGCTTTAAGCTTGGATAGTGTTGCAAAATATTCAAAATTTTGCGATCTTTCGGAATTTATTACTCGAAAATTTACTGTTCGATCGCAAAGATATTCGATGCAGTTAAACAACTACTGTACAGCTATCAATTAAAAATATAATCAAAATTCTAAACGGAGCTTTAAGCTTGGATAGTGTTGCAAAATATTCAAAATTTTGCGATCTTTCGGAATTTATTACTCGAAAATTTACTGTTCGATCGCAAAGATATTCGATGCAGTTAAACAACTACTGTACAGCTATCAATTAAAAATATAATCAAAATTCTAAACGGAGCTTTAAGCTTGGATAGTGTTGCAAAATATTCAAAATTTTGCGATCTTTCGGAATTTATTACCCGAAAATTTACTGTTCGATCGCAAAGATATTCGATGCAGTTAAACAACTACTGTATGGCTATAGATTAAAAATAAAATCAAAATCTAAAACAAAACTTTACGCTTGATTAGTGTTGCAAAATATATAAATTTTTGCAATCTTTTAGGATTTATTACTCAAAATTCAGTGTTATATTGCAGATATACTGTTAAACAAGCACTGCATAGCTATAATCTAAAAATAAAACTAAAATTTTTAAATCAAACTTTTGCCTAAGTAAAAATTTTAACAGAATACAATTAATTTTTAGTCAATTTTGCATTCTCTTAGCGTTACCCAGGGTGTACCACGTGGAGGTGGAATGCATTCACACCCCTTTTGTCGAAAATGGCTCGGGCCTGTCAATCGGCCGGGCCACTTTCGACGGGAAAATCCCTACCAGATCTTAGGGTAGGAAATTACCCAATCTCCGATATTATGGAGATTACTTTTTTTTGGGGGGCATACCTTTGCCCCCATCCGCCCCAGAATGGTGGCGATTCATACAATGCCCTTTCCAGGCATTGCGCTTAATGGCATTCAAGCCATTACAATCGGGGTGACGGCAAACCCACTCTTTTTCATTAAACTTCCACTTTTCAGCTTTTAAAGTGGAAGTGGAAGTAGAAGTAGAAGTGGAAGCGGAAGTTGACGGTGTCCAGTCAACAAAAGCGTCAAAACGCTTGGCCCCATCCACGAGACGTTCTAACTTAAGTCGCTTGACTCTGTCGGCTTCTGACATCGCAATAAATTGAAATTCTGAAATTCGATGTATTACGGCGTATTGTAATACGATGAGTGAGATGTAGTGATAGATAGCTTGAAAACAAATAAATAAATAATATACACAAAATTATTATAATTGCTAAAATATATCTCTAAATTAATAATAAATTAAATTAATATTATTTCTAAATTATTATTATAATTAAAACTATAAGATTAAAATAAATTTTTAAATTAAAAATTTATAAATTATATATATATTTTTTTAAATATTAAAATCTTTTATATATTTATTTAGATAAGTCAAATAATTATGTTAATGACTTTCGGAGCCGTTTGGCTGATTCTCTTAATTCACACAACACAATGTTGTGATGTCAGCGATACAATTGGAGATACCTTGGACACGTATCTTTTTTATAAATACAAAATTCTACAATCGTTGCCAGCAATTAACGAGCTAAATGAGATACAAACAATTAGAAACAAAGTCAGTTCAAGACTTGGAACAAGCTATACTGAATATTATGATTCGAACGACACGACTACAATCAATTACTATAATAATTCTGTATCACGAAACCCAATTTTATATATAATTAATGTATGTGAACAATTTCAGAACTATACATACCCATGCGAAAAGGAAATAACCTTACACTCAGAAAGCAACGATAAATTAGTAGGCTATGAAACTATGCTATCCGGAGAATATGCAGACAAAAAAATAACTACAATCAAAAATACTAATTATAAATTTATATCTGGAAAATTTCGTAAAAATTATCAAAGAAAATCTGATTTTCAATTTTTATATCCTAAAACTAACAACTTTTATATTCGAGACAATAATAAAACTGAAAACTATTTGGCTATTATTAAGCCTGTAATTGCTTATGATCTGCGCTACCCGGACAATGAATTTCTGATACTAATTTACCCAAACAAAAACAGACATTTTAAAATTATGTTTGCCTCGGATATGTATATCGTAATAAAATTAAACATAGGCTTTGACTTTGAATATTTAATTAAGATTGATAATAAGAAAATGAAATTTTACAAAACAGAATGTGATCAATTAAAAGTAATTAATGTCGATTATTTAACAAAAACATCTAATGAATTCTCTACAAAAAATTCGATTATAAAATTGATTACAAAGCCAACTGAACCAAAAAGTGAAAATGTTTTTTGGTCTTTTACTATGGACCCTAGTTCAGCAACTAAATTAAAACTTGCTTTACAAAAAAAGAGAAATGCTTCACAAACTATTCAAAATGACATGAGTAAACCAAATAATAATGTTACAAAAACTAACGTAACAGATAACACTAACAACGATAAAGAAAAATCCGATATCAACATTAACACTAATCAATATAAAAATAAATTTACAAATATGACATACATGACATTGACCGCCACTCATGGTATCCGTTTTGATAAAAAAGCCAATGTATTAGTATTTGACGATTATTGGATACACGTCATTAAGATAGATTCGCTTTTTAAAAATATCTCGATCGGATATAATGAAGATGTAAACATTTGTGATATTTTTTATGATAAATTCACTTTAAGACCAGACACAAATAACATTACATCAATTCCTAGACAAATGTTTATGAATACTTGCGAAAAATTTGAAAATAGTTTAAAGAATTTTCAAAATGAAGTAAATAACACAGCAAATTTAGCATTGTCTGAATTTCAAAATAGACAATTAACTAAAAATAAACGTTTTATTTTAGAAACAATTGCTGTACTTTCGATTGTATCTTTTGTCGGCGGTACAATAGGAGGTATAGGAACATTGTTTTATGAATCAGAAAACGCAAAGCATGAGAGAGCTCTCCTAAATAAAAAATTAAAGGAATTGGAAGATGAAACCGAAGCATTACACAAAAGTACAGTTAATTTACATGAGAATCTAATAGGTTTCAGTAAAGCAGTTGATAATATCACACAAGCATATGATCAGAAAATAAATATTATGAGAGATTTTGTTATAAATCAAGCAAATGAACTCGAAGATTCACTGAACAGAACACTAAAATATGTTGATCAGATCCATTGGTCTCAAACTATATTTTCTACTATTAATGTATACAGAATAGTTAAAACTATGTTTTTACAAAACCAATTGATGATTCTATTGGATTCAATTCAAAATTATGAAAATATATTTGAAACTTTAAGAAATAATAGATTATCACATGCTTTATTATCATGGAATAATTTAAAACCGATTTTAGAATCTATAAGTTTATCAATAAATGGAAAATTTGAATTAGCCATAAAAGAAGCTGACTATTCTTTATATTACACATTGCCATTAGTATCTTTTAATGTACAAAAACATACTAATGACATATACATAACAATTAAAATACCGTTAATCCAAACAAACAATAAGGTACTATTTGATCTAATCAAGCCCAATTTTTTTGGCTTCCCATGCTTAAATAAAACATGTTCTAAACATTCTAATTTAGATTTACAAAATAATCTTGTATCTATCGTGTCAAATGAGAACCTTTGGTTGACAGAAACTTTTACCGGCGATTTAACATATGAGATTGGACTAGAAAGTCTCTCATGTATACCAACAAATAATGTTGATCTCTGTTATACATTTAAATTTTCAAAATTAATTCCGCCATCTGAATGTAATAAAGCTATTACTGAATGGAATATTGATAAAATTACTGATTGGTGTGATTTCAAGATGCGTGCTCAGCGCGAGTACACGCCAATTTCAATTGGTTACAATAAATACGTTATTCACAAAAATGTAGTTGGTAAATACGAGGAAATGTGTGACATGCGCAAAAAGCCAGCCATATATGAGCTAACTTCTTGGGCGGAAGTAATTGAGATTGACCCAGACTGCACTGTGCGTTTACAAAACATTGATAAATACATATATGGTCCACTAAGTACACCTTTACAAAGTAACTCCACATTTGAACACAGAACATTTCACTCGGAACTATTAGAAAGAATACAAAGCGACTCAAATGATACAAACTTTGAATTTAATATTTTATCCCTACCAAGCCCTGATAATCCTTATATTAAACGATTTAATGCTAGTAATCACCCACTAGTAACTAGTTGGGATACTATTCAACTTACAACGTTTTCTCAATATTTATACAATATGAGCTTAAATTTATCAAATTCAATTATAGAACTGGACAAAACATTCCAAAAACGAACGGATAAATTATCATTTTCAAATGTGCTTAATACAATTGGTAATTATTTACAAATTATTGCTACAATTATTGTGATATTTGGTATATTAAATTATACAAGAATGTTTGGGATTTACCGAGCAGGTATCATCCTTGTTTCCCCAACACAAACAAACGCTTTTATATCCATACCTGATATAAATTTACATAAACACAATTCATTAATAAACGATAGCATTCTTATTTTTATAATGATTATAATTATTTTCATAGTGGTAAAATTGTCATGGTTTAGAAAGATTGCTATCTCTAATCATTACGGCCGAGCGAAAGCTAGATCATTAGACGCAAACGAAAACGGATTTACAATTATATTAAATGTTCATTTTATTCGAAACCGTTTTTGCTACATAAGTAATGAAGCTGTTTATTTAAGAATTCCGGTGACTACATTACGGAAAGGACCCATTAAAGACGTTCGACTTATGAATGCATTTACACATTGGTTTGTTACAAAAATAGATGGAAAGCTATATTTAAAAACTTCGGAAAATATTCACATTTTTTCACTCGATTCAAATAACCACAGACTTGAGGATGCTTGGGAACAAATTAAAATTGACATTAGTAATATTCGTTGGTACTATGTTCCAAAGCCAACAGCCTTTAATGAAAACAATAATAATGGCATTGCATTCTTATCTATCTCTCAAGACAATGTCACTTTCTTCTAATTAGTTTAAAATATATTTTTATTTTAACTTTATATTATAAACACTATATTCACTAACACTACACATTAAACATTACAAATTGTATTTTTCACACTAATTAATACACTTAACTATAATCATTTGACATCATATCAGTTTAATGGAGAGGCGACAGGCGATCAGTACTGATAATTTGACTATCATCCCTGACATACAACCCAATCAACCAAAAGCATCTGCACCCTTATTTGACGAAACAGCAAGTGAACCCGATAAATCTTCCAGCTTTAGCTTTAATGCTTACGATCGAAAAATGCAAGACCCTGACAAATTGCAATTAAATCCTGAAGAATCCGATACACGCAATGACAGCAGACGACCTGTGCGTTTAGCCATACCAGTCCCAACGTATGACGATCGAGATGAAACTCAAACTGTCGAAGACTATTTCTTTCGCTATGAAAAAGCTGCAAAAGCTAATCTGTGGACTGATGCGGATAAAATTGATCAACTTTATTTTGCTTTACGCGGAAATGCAATGCAATGCTATGAAGACCTAATTAAAGCAAATGAGTACCTTAAATGGATTGATTTGAAATCTGCAATGATTGACCGATTTACGCGTAAATATGGTCGATTGGCAAGCCTCGAACGTCTCATCCAACGAGAACAAGGGCCACACGAATCGTTCCGCAATTACTTCTATGATAAACTAGCTTTGACTCGAAAAGCCGAACTGGATATGGATATCGAAGATAAAATGCTACATATAATGAGAGGCGCAAAACCCCACATCAAACGAGAATTACGCCGTTATCTGTTTGAGAAGACACCTACAAAAGACGACGATTTGTTTAACATTGTGTCCGAAATCGAAGATTTGGATCTGAGCGACTCTCGAAATGAAAATCGCAAATCAGTTCGTTTCAATGATCGGGACAACGAGTCATTCAAATTTGAAGCAAGATTGCAAAAACTTGAACAAATAATTCAATCAGTTAATCAAAATCACAATGAATATCCAAGACGAAATGAGTATATGCCTCGAAACCATAATCGTAATTACGAACGAAGACAGGTTGATCAAAAACCTAACCGTAATGATCAAACGAACAAATCCAATCAACAAAATGCTGCGGGTTCCCAATCAGTTCAAACAAACCAGTATTCCGTTACAGAAGATGGAAGACCAATTTGCGAATTCTGCCACAGAATTGGTCACAATCAACACAATTGTTGGAAAAAG
>JAQIXC010002053.1:0-12030 GCA_034697605.1 Metabelba pulverosa
TATGTACCATTCGGTGAGCCATAGGTCCGACGCGTGGAATATGGTCTGCGATATGAGTGTCGAGAATAGCGTAATGAGGGCCAGGAAGGGACCGGCGCCCGCCTTGATGTACGTTAAATAGACCTTGCTACCAATTGACCCAGTCTCTTTTTGCTCGTCGGCCACTTTCGGATCTGCCGAGTAGTCCTCATCCGATACTTCGACCTTTAGATTAAACAAGTTCACTTTATAATAATTTTATTTACCTTTCCCGACCTTACCGGCCCGATCACAACCAGCAAATCGCCCGGTTCTAAGTGCACCGATATGTTATGCTGTGTTGGATGTGGTTTATCCTATTGATAAAAATTCGCATTGCACTTTAATTATTGAAAAACATAATAAACTGTGCATTTCATACATCATTCCATTTGGCAATAATACTATTGACCGACACTTCGCTTCGGATTTTTTGCCTTTCGAGTTGTCGTTATTCGACGCCTGAATGCCGTTTAACTCCATTTCCTCTAATTCGAGGAATGTCTGCATAAGAATATCAAGATTATTTGTCTTAAACAAAACTAAACAATGTTTGATTTGATTTTTAAAATATAATCTTGCTAATTCAGTACTTGAATACGACCGCACGAGACGAGCACCTCGGCGCCGAGAGCTATTGCTTGGGGAAATAGCCAGGTCATCGTAATGCGCAGAATGTTGAACAGGGCCATCGTGACGAACACGGCTCTGGCGGTCAGTGTGTGGCCGGTTAGCACGTATGCGATGAAACACCCGAATAGTATGATACGGGAGGCGACGAAAAACACCGATAAGTTGATGGCTTTGAGGAAACAGGCCTTTCGGATGCGGTTTACTTCCGATCTGTTCCGCGAGAATCGAATTGAATTACCTATTCTTTGCGATTATTTTATATTATTAACAAAAACTATACTGTATAATGTAACTAATATTATTTATATTTATCAATAAATAATCTTAATAAAAATTTTAAAATGTACGGTACAGTAATATAATTTGATATAATTTATAATTACTTTTAATAATCAATAAATAGTTAACTGTAATCAGAATAGTAAAGTATATTAATTAGATTTAAAAATTAAAATTTCAACTATATGATTTAGCATTGTAAAATTTCACTTTTGCCACATACTTTCGGGCGGCGGCGACCAGATCGGCGAACGGCGTCTCCCAGCTGTACATCTTTATGACACACATTCCGCCGATAATCTCATTCATGAGCCGTAACCTAATGTCCGTCAACTTTGCCGTTTGTAGTCTAAACAAAATGTTTACGAGTTTTTGATTATTAAAATATTGTCTACACTGTTACATTTTAATAACAAACCTGACTCTCGAGAACAGTTTACCCATATATGCGATGAACAGCAGCAGTAGTCCGACGCCGACCAGACACGAGGCGCCCAATTGAGTCCACGAGACGTAGACTATAATACACGTCTGTATTGGCGCTACGAATATGTAGCTCAACAACGAACAACGAAAACTTTTCACAAAAAAAAACAAGTATAAAGAGGATGTAAGTACTTTCGGTAAACATTTTTGTTTTCAATTTTTATTTTAATTATGCTACGAGCATATAATAATATTCAGTTTTTACCTATTTTAATAAATTTTGTATAACAATTATTTTTAAATAAAATAGACAATCATGCACAATCCACAATATATTTTTGAATTTCAAACATCAATAAAACAAAAACTATAAAAGATATTTTAACGAATCCTTTTCCATTTTACGCAAATTTATACGTAGCATAAACTGAATTGAACACATTTTACAAATTATATGTTTTGACTCAGAAATATCACGTTTAAAAGTTAAATTCTTAATTTAAACAATGTTGCCATTAAGTACCCGAGAATATTTTTTCATTATTTAACACTACGATAAATAAGGTTTTAAATAAACTTTTAAAAACTTTGGGTACTCGATGGCAACATTGTTTAAATTAAGAATTTAACTTCTAAACTTAGTATTTTGTAGTCTAAGCATGTATTTTGTAAAATGTGTTCAATTCAGTTTATTCTAAATAAAAATCTGCGTAAAATAGAAAAGGATTCATTAAAATATCTTTTATAGTTTTTGTTTAATTCAAGTTTTAAATTTCAGAATATTTTATCGAAATGTGCAAGGTTGTTCAAAGTTTTATAAATAAAATTTATGTAAACTGTTATTGAATGAGTCAGGTATCACTGTGAGGACATCATAATTAAATAATTCTGTTATGAGATTTAAGTTCCTTCATCCTCTTTACAACTAATTGTAAATATGAGTATTGGCATTCTTTTTATCATGATAAAAATTATTTACTTCACCTAACCTAATAAAGACTTAAATTAAAAATACAATAAAACAATAATTTCCTACAAAATAATCGGCGAATAAGTGGTTGTGCTGTCGGCGCCGGCGGTACTACGGGTGCGAAGAGAGACGTCAAGCGATTAAAAATATATAATTTATTTTAAAAAACATAAATTAGTCGATAATTAGCAACAAAGCGGTCGATCGCGGCGTTCGGCGATCGGTCGCATCGGAACAGTCGTCAGTCAATGCCTTCACTTCCGGTCGGTTCGAATCGACAATAGAAACAAATCATTCGTTTCGATAATCGATTGAGAGATAGTCGGCGCCGACGGGTAGGCATACCTCAAATGCAAACTGCGATTTCAATGCAGGACTATATGTCTGTTGCAAAGGAACGGCTTATCGTAGCCGTGAGTGTCGGCGTCGAGCGGCCAGTCGTCGAACAGCTGTGAGTCGACTGAATCGCCGCATATGTGGGCTCTTGTGATGTGCGGCCGTCCGGCCATTCCGGTCGTCGGTCGTTGTTATCGGTTCGCGTCGGCACTGCAGAGTTGGGCCCGAATTGGCGCCGAATCGTTGGCCGCAATCATCGAATCGATTGCCGACTCTTTTCGATTGTCTCTAATGTAAACATCAATAGCGCCGGTATTGCAGTCAAAACCCGTTTATAATACTATTTACAAATTTAATTTAAATTAATAAACAATTTCTATCTAGATAAATTCAGAATTATATAGTGTATTATTATTGATAAATTATACCAAATCTAACAAACCATAATTCGTTGTATTTTATTTAATTATTGAATTTTAAATTAGATTGCAATTATTTATTACTTAACTGTATGAATTCGGCTCTAAAAATAAATATCAAAATATCAAAACCGTTACGCCATCTGTTGACTTCAATCGGTTCGGCGTAATCTCGGCAACTACTCGGTGAGTGAACTACCTGGGCAACTTGATTCCGAACTCAGTGAAGGTGGTAGTAATTTTAGTGTCGGGCAGCGGCAGGTCGTATGCCTGGCCCGCGCTATACTGCGCCGGAATCGGGTTCTGGTGTTAGACTCGGCGACCGCTAACGTCGATCACCGAACCGATGCACTCATTCAGACGACAATCAAATGTGCGTTCAATGACTGCACTGTTCTTACGATCGCTCGTCGGCTCAACACTAGCAGTGATTTCGATTTAAAGTTACAAATTTACATTGTACTAATCATCAAACTGTTTCAAATGTATCTTCATCTAATAATAATAATTAATAATGGTTTAATATTATATTTTTGTTTAACTATAGAACATAAGTTTCTAAATATAAAAGTTAAAATTATTAATTTGAATAATCAATCATTACAACACACACTTTCATCAAATTTTATACATGCTTTTGCGTTATATTTTTGCATAAATATTTAAAAAATCAATCAATTCAATATTCGCGTTATGAGTTTAATAATTAAACAAGTCATATTAAGATAGTCATTAACTTTCATTATTTGTTTACAGTTTTAATTATTCTATTTATGATGCATAAACACATTAAAATTATGCAACATTCAGAAATATTATAAAAAGTGAAACTAAATTCCGCCCCAAATTCGTTAACTAACATGCTATATTTTATTGACTTATATCTGAGTGAATTTATAGAAGAAGTTTAAAGTATCATAATATTACATCTTATTGTTTGTTAAATATATAATTTATATAAGAATTTACTATAAACTCATTGTCATAATATACATCGTATAAAGCTATTATATGTGGTAAAATAAATATTACTATGTAAAACCTATTTATATATAACTGTTTATTAATATTAGTTTAAAGATATTAATTATATACTTTATAATTATATAATATGTTTATTACCATATAACTAAAAAGTGTATAAATTAATTTATGATAAAATTTAGAGTTATTGTATCATGTATTTAGCTAAACTAATTTTATAAATTAAATTATTATAAAACATAAATAAAGGTATAAATGCTGTTTTATAAATGTTGCTATGCATAAACTTGATAAGTCTAACAAATATAAGACGCATAATAAATTGGATAAACCTGATGAAACTGATATATCTAATAAACTAATTAAGTTTGTGATACCAGAAGACAATAATAAAAACCATAAAGTTAATATAAAAATAAATAATAAAATTAATCAATTTGGGTGTAAAAATAGAATTATTACGTTAAAAACTAACAAGCATAAGTTGGATATGAAAATGAAAAAATTTAATAACTGGATAAGTTTTACTAACACAGGAAATGACCAATTCGACGAGCTATATGAGCAAACACATCGGGAAGAATTAGCAAGCAAAAACTATGTGTGTCAGTCGACGGCCGACATCTACGCGTCGATTGGCTCGACATACCTGGGCTTACGGCTGTCGGGCATTCATTTGGAGCGGTTCTCAATTGCAAAGCCAACCGTTTGGCGCAAATGCTTGGAATATATTCTCATGTTTTGGCACTATTTTCTATCATTTTTTATAATTCTGTTTACAATTGTACCAGTGCTTAATTTCTTGATCAAGCATGATAATAGGCTAAGATATTTGTCCGAGTTACAACGCTACGTGTCGGTTATGTTATTTGCCATATTTTATAAATTGCACAGGCGAAATGTCAAGAATGTACTTGTTGATTTACAAAACTCTTTATCACTGTTTCCGAAAGTATTGATACCAAATAATCGGTATCATAAACTTGTTATGTTTGTATTTGTCTATACATTGGTTCAAAGTTTGTATAAATTTAATATTTTACATTTGATATTTATTTTATTTAATATTTTATTTTGTAATATGCAAATGTTAATATTAATTAATTTTTAAATAGATCTTTATTATTAATTAATAGTTTTAATTTTAAATATAATTACAAATATATAAATAATATTAAATGAAAATTTAAATAATTGATAACTTATACTGTATAATAAATAATTTAAATATCATATTGAAAAATCCTATTAATTTAATTATTTAATATAAGTTATTATTAATTTAATAATTTATTAAATTATATATACTATGTAAATTATATAATAGTATTAGACTTATATTATTATTAATAATTGAAGTCTAATACTATTATATAATCATTTATTATTATAATACAATATTAGGTTTTAAAACTATATTATTATCAATTTTAAAACTCTATAAATAACAAAATAATTTACAAAATTTTATGAAGTTAATTTTTACATTTGTATTAATAGGTCTAATAGTATATCGAAAAGTCAAAGACCACAACCAGTATCTGAAAGACAATTACTTTTTCGACTATTCATTAATTCTCAACAAATCACTCGAATCGCTGCTCGTCTTCGGCGACGTATGGCTCAAGAGTTTCCTCTTTCGGGCGTTATATCTGTCGGAACTGCTATTCGTATACGCGATAGACACCGAACTACTAATGCGGCAGCGGGTGCTCACCGACCTGGTCGCGCTCTACGAGAAGATGTTGTACGAGAAACGCATCTCATATTCGAAACAACTCATACGCCGTATTCGGGCGACGCATCTTCGGCTCCGGCAGCTGATCCTCGACTACGACCGCATAAGTGGACCCACGCTTCTGGTCTTTAATCTCTTTTACTTCGTCTATCTCTTGACGTTCATCAACGACTTCTTCGTCAACAATAATAGTAAAGATAATAAATATTTTTAAAATTTACGCTTGTTACGTTTTTAAATATATACAATATACTAGATATGAGCAAAAAAATGTTATTAATGCTTACTATGGTATATAATAAAATAATTAAAATTTGTACTAATTATATATAAAAATATTTTTAATAATTGAACTTGCTTTAAAAATTATAATTAATTCAATTTACTGAATTAATTATAAATTAATCAAACTAAAATACATATGCATTTTTAAAAAATTATTTACGCATGTTAAATATTTTTTCTAAAATTATTTTTTAATTTATTTTCAAAATTAACATCAGCTTTGAAATATTTATTTTAAAAATTTGCCACTAATTATTTTAACATTTTCAGAAACCACCAAATCATCGGTGATATTTATCCAGCGCGTTTTTGTAATTAAATTCTTATTTTACGCGGCGATAAAGTACAAAGCTAAAATTGGCGCCGAGTCGGCGGCGCTATCGGTGGCAATCGCGCGGCTGTCGGCGGGAGTCGAAGTGCGGAACCGTTTCTACAACAACGACATCGCGCTGTTGGCCATACAGTGCCGACTGCCCGACCTCACGCTCACGTGTTCTCGGATTTATAAAGTTGATCGTAGCATTTTTACCACTGTTTTTAGTCTGTTTATTTCCTACTTGTTTCTAACGTTCCAACTGAATAATATGCATGTTAGAAATGATTCTGACCAAATTTAGTGTAATATTTACTAAATTTTTGCTTATTTCGCGATTTCTTGTAAACTCATTTTAAAAATATTTTTAACTCAATTATTTTAACAATTTCATTTCAAATGTTATGTTATAAATATGTATTTTCTTGTAAACTAAAATATTTAAATTATTTTATATCTACAATATTCGTGCTACAAATATAATAAATATACATAACATTTTAAAAATATTTATATATTTATTGTTTGCTTGCGGTTTTAAATATACTAATATGATTAATGATACACGCATACTAATACAGTATATTATATAGCATTATATTATTTTTAGTATAAATATAGTAAATATTATTTATAGCTTATATCATTTTAAAAAATACGTTACATTTATTAGTTATTGTTTAAAAATAGTTTTATTTAGAAAATATAAAATGTATAATAACTTACCGGTATATATAAATATTACTATGTATAATCCAAATAAATCTATCAAATAAAATACACATGATAAGTCGGATAAGTCGTATAAGCGTGTTAAAGTTGATATAATTGATAAATCTAATATACATATAATATCTGATTTACTATTAAGTAAACCGGGTAAACCGGGTGAGCATGATAAAAACAATATAATTATTGAAAAACTAAATAATAAAATTGATACTCTTAAAAATAAAAATAAAATCATCAAGCCAATAATTATTAAACATAAGGTGTATGTAAATAAGCTAAAATTTAACAACTAGATAAGTTTTACCGATATAGGATAATTGGAGCGGTTCTCAAACGCAAAGCCAACACTTTGGCGCAAATGCTTTGATTATATTCTCTTGGTTTGGCACTATTTTCTGGTATTCTTTATGATTATGTTTACAATTGTATCTGTGCTAAATTGTTTTATTAAACGTGACCATCGACTACGATATTTATCCGAGTTACAACGCTTTGCGTCAGCTAGGTTTTTTTGCTATATTTTATAAATTGCACAGGCGACAAGTTAAAAATGTGCTTGTTGATTTGCAAAACGCGTTATCGCTGTTTCCAAATGTATTGATACCAAACCATCAATATAATAAACTTGTTTCATTTGTGTTTGTTCATACATTAATTCAAAGTATGTACTTATTTATACAAGTGTGACGTGCGGATCCGGTCAGAGCGCGCGCACTACGTTTATGTTTGAACTCATCACTAGTGGTCAACTCAAGTCGCTGATTGTGTAGGTAATTACGCTAACTAGAGCTCCTAAACTAGTAGCGGATCCAGAATGCGTGTAGACTGATGTTAAGACTCGAAGGCCTGAGTTAAGGCCCAGAAGCCTGTGTGCTCGAAAGCGGCGGTGTTGGGCACCGCAATAGGCAAATATCTGCGGCGGCCGGCTGCGAGCATATGTGAGCGTAAAGGTGTCCAGGAGTGGGGGTTTACAGCTCTTATGTCAGACAGTGCCGGCGCTTGTACGCAAAGCACAGCCCGACGGCTGATGGTTACACCAGATCAGGTGCAACACAAAGAAGCGGTGAAATGAGCGGAACACGTGATGTACGTCACGATATAACTCAACTTTATTTGACTATTTGATGTGAGAGAGATGTGCTCTCTTTGAAGTTAACATTTTGAATGAATACAATGAGGGAAGTGTCTGGTCTTATATACATATTTACATGCGAGGGAGAAATCACTTGAATACAGGGTATTTGCTAAATGAGATGTGACACATATGTAAGACATATAACACATGCGATATGATTGGCATCTATCGGTTGCGCGTCATCGGAGAAAAGCACGTGAAATTACGTTTCAACGCAGAGCCTACACAGTCTGGACATATTTGGGTCTGTGCGAATAGGCTACACATTAATGACAGCTATTTACATTTAGATAATAAGTGCTACATGTTAAACAAACTTTCTATTTATACGTTTAATGTGTAATACTTTTTCCATAGAATCCGAACAGATTGAGCCATTTCTTTTTACTCAGTGTAAACGAGTATAAAAGCACGTAAAATTACGTTGCAACGCAAAGCCTACACAGAGTCGGAACCTATTTTGGTTTGTGCAAATAAGCTACACATTAATAACAGCTATTTACATTTCAGTTAAGTAGCTCATAAGTTCTTAGATAAAAAGTGCTCTGAAATATTTTCGAGGTTAATTTCGCTCAAGTTACAATTAATGCCTAGTTTATTTACGTTAATTAATGGCTTATCTTTAATCATTGTTACTTGCTTAAAATCCAAAGGTAGCGAAATGTATAAAATTTTTAATGCAACGAAATTATATAATATCGAAAATATTTCATTAACAAATAATTTACCTCGTGTACACGCTTTACATTTGAGTATTAATGTGTGTAAATTTTTACATTTGTAAGCAATTAAAACTAAGTCATTACTGATATTGATTTTGTTTACGGAATTTGTCGTAATATAAAAATTAAGAATTTCCAACAAGGTAAAATTACTTATTGATTGCAACATAATTAATAAATTTATGTGTTCTTGTGCACGGACAGTAAGCTTCAATTTTTTTAATTGTGTAGAAAATTGCATTGCTATTTGATTAAAATACGGTATTGTGCCGCTATTTAAATTACATTCAATTGTGTTTAAATTAGCATAAATGTGATTTAATGAACAGAAATAAATAACATCAGTGATATTTAATGTAGATATATTTATACAATTTTCAATTGTTATTTTTTATACAATTAACATATTTAGGAGTTATTAAATCATTAATTCTTTTGAGTTTGTAAATTTCAATTCGCTTCAATTTGGTAGCAAAATGTTTAAGAAATGTTTTTCATAGTAAATCCCAAACCATCACAATCAATCTCTTGCAGATTTGGGCAGTATTTAATAATCGCTTCAATGACATAATCACGCATATGTACCCGAGATAGTTTAATTTTGGTTAACTTAGTTTTTATAGCAAATTCCACAAACTTCGCAATATTTAATTCTAAATAATTTCGATTGTTAGCGTGCAAATCAGACAAATTTTAAATTTCACATTCAAATAAAAATTCTTGTTCAAAATCATGCTGGATCAACTCTTCGTCGTAAGCACCTTGATATTTTATAAGTTCAAAACTTTTTTGTTTGTAAAATATTTTCGAATTATACTGTTTGAATATTTTTGAAACAATACTTTTTTCATTAAAATTTAAATATAAAAAAATGTTACATAGCATTTCGGTGCTTACATCATATATTTTAGCCATTTTAGATTAAATATTTATACACAAATTATTAATTTAGCCAAAACTTTGTAAATTTCTATCCAATAATTTACTTGCTAAAACTTTTTATAACAAGTTCAGACTAACATAATAAGACAGCACTTACGGTATTGCAACCAAAAGTGAATACTTCAAGGAAACTCTTAGAATAAATGTGCTGTATAGAGAATGAGCAAAGAAGATTTTTCTTTATAGTATACTGTTTATTTAACGCAAATTTATTATGAAAATTTATGTTAAATAATAAACTATAATTATAATCATTTAATTAGTGCTTGTTTATAATTAATTTTACTTTTAAATTTTAACTGTATAAACATAAACAGGGGGTATTTTACTATAAAATTATATTACCCCCTGTATGCTTATTCCATTGTTAGAAAAATATGTATAGCTAAAAGATGTGTGCTGTGCAATTTATCGCAGTAACAATCTTATTTAGGGGTGTAATTCGCCAGCATATTTAATATTGCTACTATGTATTATTTAATTTGCTCTCTTTGTCCGTTGGTATCCTTTAACGCTAGGTATAATAATGCACTCATATGTATATATGCTATTTAGTTAACTTTTGAAATAACAATTTTAAAATAATTTATTTATAACATGTAGCCGAACGGCAGCTGTCGATATCAACAAACATTTACTGCCTTCAGGCGCTCAAGCGCTCCCGATACGACTCACGCGTTTTGGGCATTGCTGCTAAACTTATGTTATGTAAATGCAACATGGCCTGTTTTAACAACGCAATCAAAAACACAAATTAATCTTAATTGTTTAAATTTAGGGTTATTATGTTGCTATAATTTGGTATTAAGAATGCTAAAATATTTAGCCACAATTTTACTATTTATAAAATCATACATGATAATAATCGAATTGTTAATTTTTGGACAAAACAAATTACTAGTGTAGATATTTTTCTAGTGTGCTATTCAAAAATTATTGTTTAAAACAACTTGCTACATAATTTAGAAACTACACTATTTTACCCGACATATTTAAACAAGAATAAACTTTGCAAAATTATAATTTTAGTCAATGAGTAGAGGATACGTTTTGTCACCAAATTTACTTAAACTTAAATAAGATCTTTACAATTTCAACACTGTTTACTTTACGGCTCACTATTCTCGAAGTACGCATCGGCGCCCGACTCGAGCCATTCGATCACTGGAAGTGTTTTGTACAAAACGCAGCGCTTAAAGCGATCGGCGTTTACGAGCAGATGTACCGCAAACTCTGCGCTATGTTCGCCAAATCGGCTTAATGACTTTCACTTAAACAAGTCTAATTATGCATTCCATAATTAATTTAGCATAATTACTGTAAATATCGATCAATTTTATATAAATTATATTTGCATATGTTTCGTGCAATAACATAATAATTTTAATTAATACACAAAATACTTCATGCTTTATTAAAATTTTATATTTTATCCGATATGAAAGCTACGTGCAAATAAATTTTCCAAATAATTTTTTAGGAATTTTGATAAATTAGCCTCTAACTTGAAAAGTATAATTCCAATTTGAAATTCGGTGTCAGATTTCTGTTTGCCAGACAAAAATACATTCGATGAGCATGTTAAATCGACAGAAATGCGAAATTCAACAAAACAACATTACTAAAACAAATTAGTCGTGCCGTTTAAATATTTCAAATTTATAATAACAGATATTTATTGTTTAATGATGTTTTTTATTGAATTCAAAATGCTCATATTAAATAAGAAGGCTGTAGTCATATAGTCTTTATTGTAAAATTAATTCAATCGCTGCTGACAAACGTAGGTTGTGTTAAGATATATCAAGTATATTTTATTTTAAATTTAATCACGTTTATCTTTATTAAAAGCTACATGCAAATAAATTTTCCAAGTAATTTTCTAGGAATTTTGATAAATTAGGCTCTAATATGAAAAGTATAATTTCGATTTGAAATTAGGTGTCAGATTTCGGTTCTCCAGACAAAAATACATTTGATGAGCATGTTGAAATAAATTTTCCAAGTAATTTTCTAGGAACTTTGATAAATTAGGCTCTAATATGAAAAGTATAATTTCGATTTGAAATTAGGTGTCAGATTTCGGTTCTCCAGACAA
>JAQIXC010002054.1:0-12026 GCA_034697605.1 Metabelba pulverosa
ATCATGATGTATATGATTTATATGATGTATTGCATTTAGATGCAGACGCATTAAAAATACACTGGTAGAATAGGTAATTTGAGTAATAAGAACTGTATTTATAAAATGAGCATGGTACGTACTTGCAGGGAAGAATGCGGACGATATCACATGCCTTGAACGTGTCGATACAGACGGGACAGAGTTCGGCGAACTCGCCGTCAAAGATGCTCTCCAAGTCCTGCGGCCGTATCGTCTTCGTCGGTATCTTATCCATCGCCTTCTTGGCCGCACTGTTCAGACGTCTCTGCACATACCCGGGCGAAACACACAGTTGTTTTTGAGATATTAATTGCACATGATAGATTTTTAGATTTTAAATACAGTAACTTATAGCCCAAACATATGTGGCTTTAAACTAAATCGAAATTTAATCATGACACACTGCCGATTACACGGACAGCAAACGAAAATTTATTCGAATATTTTGCATGATAAATTTAAAAATAAACTTACGGCTAATATGTCTTTGGCATGAATATAGCGGAACCGTTGCACGTAGTAAAATATAAGCCAGGCCAACGATATAATCTATTGATCAAATGTAAATGTAAATTTATGCGATATCTTATTTGAGTTTATGTCAAGATGTTTTTCCATAAACTTGTGATTAATCTATGATTTTAATTAAAAATTTTCGCGGATTTTGTTTTCAATGATAACCTTAAACTAACCATAAGAACGATGAATGATATGGAGACGAAGAGAACGGACGTGCGATTGATGTTCGCATATCTCATCGCACTGTGAGTGCCGATCGAGATCTGGACCATAACCCGCGTCCCGTTGTCGACCATTCGGGCCAACGCTTCGCCCTTTTCCTTCGATATGAACACCGAAATCAGATTCGACGCTAGAATTGCGATTCAAAAACCAAAAACAAAAATCAGTTTTAATTATACTTTTTTGTGACAATTTTTTTCTTGTTTTCAAATTATTTATAACTTTTTCTTTTTTTGCGGAATATTTGCCAAAAAATCGGCGAATTTTTTGCTTAAATGAATCTAAACTATGTCTGAAAATATACGTCAGATATAGACTGTATTTTCCGCGATTCGCTTCATTAACTTTCGGAGATCTCGAATAAATCATTTTTATCTTGTTTAAAAATAAGTCGAAATAAATATATCAAGTATTTCGAAATCAAAATGTTTTTTAGTTAAAAAGCATTTTCCGCTAAAATATATGTAATTTCTTGTTTGCGATAATAATAAATGAATTCTTATCGCAGGCTTTGTATTAATGTATTTAGACTTAATAAATGTCTTTCTGGATAAAAACATTCTATGTTATTTTGTTTATTAAGCATCTTCTACAGTATAAAATATTGGACAGCATTAATAATTTCAACAAGATTAATTGATTTGTTTAATGCAAATTGTTTACCGAAATGCCAGATCTCGAGCCCAGAAACGCTTACTTCTTGATACTCGTAGTACGACTTCGAAGACGATTCTAATTGTTTGTAACAAGAATAAAAATGAAATTTTATTAATTATTTTTTAATTAGCAATTAAGATGAAATATTCACGCTTAATAAAGTAAAATGTGTATATTTTTTATCCAGTAAATTAAACTCAAACAAAACAGTATTAATTTACCCAAATAAATTACTTTCTTTGCACATAATTAATTAAGTAATGCGTAAATTAATTTAACTAATGTGTCCTTGTAAGTTTCTTGTTTAAATTTGCAATTATTTTTTATTATGTTTCTATTAGATTTATTTTTGAGAATATTATGCGAGCTTTAAACTTGTTTTATAATAATCATAATTATTAAAAATGTAATAAACATGTTTAAAAAGTCATTGTCTAAAATTTTCCATTTTATGCAATTTAAAATTTTATAATAGATTACACACATCCTTTTTATTAATTAATTTAGCCCAAGAACAAATACCCGCGTCAACAGCAATAAAAGCGTTATTTTGTTATAAGCAATATAGAAATTTCATTCTATCATTCTAAAAATAAAGTTTTATTTTTGCCTTAAAAGCATTTATTTTACAATAAATTTAATTTGTGCTTTATTAAATTTTTTATTAAATGCGCTTAAAACGTTAATGCGCTTTAAAGGTTTTTAGCATCGCAATAAATTTTGATACAGTATAAAATAAATAAATGAAAAAGTGCTCGTAAAATCTAACTGTTTAAACAAGTTTGAACCAAAATAAAAAAAAAGAGATTATTTTACAAAAAAAAACTTTTTAATATATAATCGTAAAAATCAATTAAATAAGAAATGATGTCAAAAACTAATCATGCTCGAATCCTACAAATTTGAGCGATGGTTATTGAAGTGCAGCGAAAATTCGCGACTAATCCTTCGGTTTCGTACAGCAATAAAACTCAATGTCGTACATAAATTGTACAGTGCTAAATGTATTGGATAAGAAAAATCAAAGTCACGATTACACCCAATATTATATTTATAAATATTTAATTGATTTCTACACAAATCGCTTATAAAAGTTATAAGAGTTATAAGAGTTATACGAATAGCTATCGATAAGAATCGAAATGAAATTTATTTCACATTTTTTTATATACAGTATATTTTTTCGCGATTGCATTAACGTATGCTCTTTCACGAGATATGACGTCTCTATTCATATGAAATATTGATTTGCAGTGAAAATAAAATTCAGGAATTTTTTGCTTATCTGACGACAAGTCTTTTGTAAATCAATTCAAATGAAAATAAATTTTCATAAAATTTTTTTCTGAGATTTATTTTTTTTTGAACCAAATTATTCAATAAATGCTTTTTTAAAAATCAATAAATTCTAGTTTTAAAAAATAAAAATTAATGCATTATAATAAATGGGATAAAATTCTAAATTTAGAAATGCAAATTTGTACCAGTTCAATTAGTTTTTAAAACTTTAAATTGAAGTTACGTTATAGCTAAAATTATTGTGAAATATCGTGCTTATTTTTAATAACTTATTTTTGAATTTTTATCATTTAAAAATATGCCGAATAATCATACAGTGTATTAACAAACAAATTAATTAATATAATTAATTATATTATCAAATGAAAACATTAATTAATTTAGAAAATTGTGAAATGTTTGCAGAAATCATTAACATGTGCAATGGTAAATTTTTATCCGGCCTTTTATACAGTGTATTATTAACCGAATATTTAATAATGTTTTCTATAAACAGAATTAAGTAAATTAAATAACCGCCGGAGCGTAATGAGCTTTCATAATCAAAATTTATTTTACAATGCTAATCCGCTAATAATTTAGTCAAGGAATTCTACGAATAAATAAATTTCACAATGGTAAATAAAAATATTTTGATTAAAATCGCTTTTGTGCAAGTTACATTCAATATAAGGTATAAATTATATTTATAATTAATATAAGTTAATGTATAGAAATGTTTTCGGCATAATAAGTTACAAGCGTTAAATTGTAGAAATTAAAATGTTACAATGTAGCGAAATTTCAATTATTTTATGCAGCAAATAATTAGCCCGAATTGATTGTTTTACACATTGGTTTTACTCAGATGTAATTAATACAAAAGGCCAAAAACACGCATTGTACTTTTCGATTCTATAAAGTTGATTAACAAATTAAATATTTAAAACTCGCGTTAATGAGAAAAAGCGAATTTATCGATTTATCTCCGCTGCAAATTACTGCTTGATAATTATTAATTGAAGGTAATGCGCAAAAAACCTTACGTGCTATTGTTACATGATTTTAAAGCCAACTAGATTTTAATTAGAAGAGAGAATTTTATACAACAATAAAAAGTAGTTTTTTCTTTCACTGCCGCTTTTATCTTGTTAAATGCAGAGTTACACAGTTCTTTTTCCCCTAACATTCCAATTATATTCATGGCGAAATCCTGAACAAAAGGTTAAGTGGAATTGACTTCGTCTAACAAGTAGAAAAAACTAACCAGGCACTTCTGTTTAAAAGCGGCTTTGTGAACCGATGTATGCGCTAGGTCATCGAAATGTACAGTGTACTGTAGAAGTGCACTTCAGGCACTCTTTTGTCAATCGCATTTTTCGCCATTCTATTCGAGCGCATTGAACGCGAAAATATTGTGCAATTCGATGATTATTACATTGCAAATTCAATGCAATATTTGCGATTCATTTATCACGAACAATTTTATGCGCTTACAATGTTCATACGGTTATAGTATTTGTTCAGTCGATATAAATAGGGTTTCTTTAATAACTATTTTCTAACTTGTATACATTTGCATGTTACAAAATTTGTTTAACCCTAATCTATTCGATGTGTGCGAAATCGAGTTCTCTATTAATTTTACATGAACATAGCTTATAATTTTATAGTTTGATAAAATAAACTTAACTATACTTTCAATTAATTATTAAAACAATAGTAGATTATACTGTGTAAAGTTTGTGATAAGAATAACAATTATATTTTTAGCAAATTGGGCGTATTCTTAAATTGTGCTGAATAATTGTTTTTATCTAGCACATATTCTTTAGTACTGTATTTAAAAATAAGCTTGTATTAATTATATATGTATAAAAATTTTAGATGTAGGCTGTTTCAATTTTGTACATGATATTCTTTTGATTAAAAAAAACTGTGTAGTGGTATGAACTTTGCAATATAGAAGCAAATACAGTAGAAGCATGTTATTAGATGATACATCAAGAATTAGACTGCTTAAACCGAAAATACAACTATATCGAAAATTAAGCATGAGTTAAATTGCGCCAAGCCAAACAAGAAATCAATTATTACATGTCAGTTCGCAATTTCCAATAACAAGCAGATGCCGTGTATTTTGATAGTGTTAAGAAAATACACTGCACTAAATATAAAAGCATCATGCGACATTTTGATGCGTCGCTTTCGCTAATCTCGACGGCAATTGAGTCGAGTTTCGCGAAAATAATTTATTATATTTTCAATTCAACTCAATTAGGAAAATGTGTTTGTATCATGATTAATTCTGCAAACAATCGATTTGCGCGCTGAGTTTAAGCTATATATAGAACGCGAATCGCGTTAATTAGTTGCGACTAATGAACAAAAATCTAAAATCCAATACTGTTTGACATTTTTGTTGGTATATACTGTATAAATATCTCCAAGTAATTAGACATTTAATATAAGTCTAATTCTTGCTGTGTATTCGACGCATCATATGTCGAGATTTTAATTTTAAAAGATTTTCTAATATATTTCGCGTCAAATAAAATATTGTACTGTACATTCAATAACATGACAGTACACAGTTTAAACAAAAATATGTTATATCTAACTTTAAAAACAATATTTACCATTGCAAAATTTTAATTAAAAGTATTGTATGTTATGTTATGAAAAAAAAGAATAGTACACTGTATGTTGTGGGCAACATATTGGCGTTATTGTGTGATGTACACTTAAGTCAACAACTAAACAGATTAATTTTATGTGTGCGCCCAACGCACGATGTAGTAGGGTGATGCCGGGTTGGCATGGAAATAATTGGCTAAATAATATTCTTGTTAGTCTTGTTAGAGCTATATTAGTAATTCTTAGCTCATGTCTAAAATGAAATTATAAATTAAGTCGGTCTAACATTTTGGCTAAACGAGAAATAAAATTATACTGTATTAAAAAAAATGGCCAACAAACATTATTGTGTAAATATATATACTACTTCTGCTGAATTGCAAATTTTCATGCAGCAATTCTGAAATGTACAAATATTAAATATTTAAATCGTAAATTAGGCCTTTTTTCAACACTAATATTTATATTAAAGTTAGAATGTTTATTTTTTAATGTTAATGCAATGTTATTTTTTATAACCAGTTTTAAACTTAAACGCTTAGATGAGAGCGAAAAAGAGTATCTGTTTTATAGCAAGTATTTCGTTTAGAGTTAATTAGATTTCTTTTCTCAAACCCTACAACAGGACTGACGTGTTTTGCTTGAGTTCGCGACAAATACTCTGCGAATTCTAAACACTATATTCCGTACATATTATCTAATTTAAAATTGTTAGAATGTTGCCACAATTTACATTCCAAAATAGCAAAATGCTAAAGTTTAAAATTTTATTATGCACTCAATTTATAGAATAAAAATATAACATAAATATCTAACATAAAATCTAAATAAAATTCTGCGTTGAATTTTTTGTTTTTTTTTTGCAATGTACAAAAAACTATTTTAATATTCGATGAAATAAAAATCAATTTGAATAATTTTATACATTTACATTATTCAAAATTAATTATTAAACATGAAACCAAATTACAAAAATTATTAAGCATAAAAACCAGATAATAGCAAATGTTAATATAGATTAACTCATTAGTTGTTAAATATCCTTGATGGCATATCAAATAAATTAGTATCAAGTAACAAAAAAATCTATTGATTGTGCAATCAATTACAAACAAATAATAGACATTGATATTCGAGGATTGAATACACCGATCAAATATCGCATTATAGCCGGCATTGTTGAGAAGGTAGTCGACACTCCTTCGGATGTATCGATTTGGGAATCATTTCAACAAAATTATATTCTCTCTCTCTCTCTCTCTCTCTCTCTCTCTCTCTCTCTCTCTCTCTCTCTCTCTCTCTCTCTCTCTCCCATTCTTTATTGATTGACAATTATTTCATTGCAAAATAATCAAAAGCTGTATACATGTTATTATACCCGAAAATAATGTTACCTTAAAAAATGTGCATCACACAAACTCGCAATATATTTTGTCAGACCAATCAAGGTAACTTAACACTACACAAACATTTATCAATCAAATTAGACCCACGCAACGAAATATGTAAAGCACTCTTACAACGCCTGTTAAAAAAATAATCTGCATACTAAAGATTTTTTAACACAAAAAATAGCTCATGTTACACGTCTAGCGCTGCAGTCTAAAATATCTTTCTGTTAAACCTTTCGCTTAATTTATACTAAATTCTATATAATATTTACAATAAATATATTTCACGTTTATGTGGGCGAACAATAAATTCACATACTGTGCAAAAATAGCCAGATTAAATATTGAAATAACTATAAATAAACGTAATGTATATTTTAATTTAAAAAACTTTGCAAATTAATTATATCCTTTTTAAATTGTTAGCTTGATATAAAAAACAAAATTGTTTCAAATTTAGTAATAACTCAATAATTTGTTATAAAATAAATCGACAAAAAAATGATATAAAACAGTAAACATATTGTGCAGTATATACTGTGTATAAAAAATGCCATGATCTAAATATTAACATTTAATCTAGCCAGAAATCCAACTGTACACAGTGGACACTCGGGTTGCTATGCAAAGAATTTCGGCTCAAATATGAGGAATGCATTTTAATCAAAAAATCAGCTCGAACATAATAGCGGCGTAAAAGCGCTTATGCGCTCAACAAATACAAAGAGCGAGCGAGCGATCAATTCTGCTCCTAATAAGTTATTACCCAGATTAAACAGTAGCGTCGATTTTATCAAGGAGATTTCATGGTTTTTGAGGGCAAAACGTATTTCTGGTTCGCGATAAGCGTATGTGCAAACATTGGCGCGTAAATTGGAGCATGATAGAACGACGTGAGCGTGAGTGTGTGTACAGTACCTTTGTGGTGCATTTTGATGAGCCGAGTGCCGGCTTTGTTGTTGTAGATGACAGCGGCCGACGCGTTCGTATTGGCGATGTTCTTCAGTTTGATTGAGTCGCGGCAGTTGCCGTACTGGGCCAACGCGATCCACGGCTCCGACGGCCAGATGTCCGCGTCGATCGGCTCGCACGCGTCGTGCGTCGCCCGGTTCCCGCTCGACACGTGTACTGGTGCACGGATACAATTTGCACGTTAATAACATTGTAACATTATGATATTTCAAGTTTGTATAGATTAGTGTGATTTTTATTTGCGCTAAACTTGACATAATTTTTCGCGTTTGCTTAGCTTTAAACTTACTATGCTTAAATTTTTTTTATTACAAGTTTATGTTATGTACAGTACATAATGTACTGTATAAACTGTTATAGATTATGTTATTTTTTTTGTATTGATTATACTGTGTATATTTTTATTGCAGTAAAGGTAGTGTTTTTTTCTTCAAAACATTGCAAAACATATTTTTTTTATTAGATATTGATTTTCATATTTACTCATTATTTAATCGAATTCGAAAATTATGTTTTAAACTTGGCAAATTAACAAAGTCATCACAATTAGCATGCGGAAATCTGCTGAAATCACGCATGCCGAATTCGCAATTATCATCGTGGCTAAGCATTATTGCATTCTAATCAAGTGATTTGTTTTGAAATCGGTATTCATTCAGAAGTAAACAGTATAAATTATGTGTTGAAAAAGCGCATAAAAACTGATTAATGTGTTATATAAATAATTTTGTTAATTTATTACATTGTTATTTATTAATTTGTTATTGCTAATACTCACTCATACGACCGCTAACGGAGCCGATGCGGCCAATCGAGTATTTCCCATACTCTTCGTACTCGTTGTGTACGGCACCCGTCGCGGGATTGGTGTAGGTTAGATTAATAATGGCCAGGGTGAAATCATCGGTCTCATAGCCATATGTAAAATCGCACAAAACGCGATTGTTTTCCGTAAAAATGTTCATGGTGAAAAACACAAGTGAAATGTAGCGAAAAATTTCCGTCGATTCCATAGCGCTATGACTTCGTTTTAGTACACAGTATAATTTTTCAAAAACACGATTAAATATTCATCGAATTGTTTTCACAACAATACCGATACTAAGATAAATAGAAAACTAATTAAACAGTTTTCGCGTTTCCGATCCGAAATATCATAGTTGAGAAGCGGAATTAAGCAATGCACATTTAAATGAGTTATTGATTTATTTATATTTGAGCCGGATAATAACTGGCGTAGTGTTTGCTCCCGGTTTCGCAACCCAGCTTCAATTTGTTCGATGCTAATAAATATTGTACATTATTAATATTATTATGCGCATCGAATAAATTATTGAAAAATGGATCTTGTTGTTCGCTCGACAGTCGTAGCCGATAGCTGAAAAATTATTTATTCACTATTTTATTATTATTGGGAATTAACAAGTCGCGTACACACGAATAACAAGATTAATTTATTTAAGAATAATAATTTTTTGTCGTATAGACTGACGAAAAAAACTCGCACTTTATTCGCGAAAATATCAGTTTAAGGAAATTCTTAATTAAAAATAGCGTTCGATAAGCAAAACGGCTATAAATAATGAAACGAATTATTCGCACAAAAAAATTTCGTTTGATTTCAAAATTAGATTTTTAAGCGAAATATTCAACTTTTTCTATAATCGCTTATAATTACTGTAATTATTACGGAATTTGATTAACAAATATAATAATTACAAAAACATGTGATTAAATATTACGTCGAATTGGCGATAAAATTATTATTATCATACAAATTACGAAAACATACAAGTCAATTTTTAAAAAACCAAAAGTACACAGTTACAATTTGAATGAGAGTTTGCAATCGGCGAGAAATGTGCAAAATTTAAAATCATAAATAAAAACAAATCGAAAAACGAACTGTTGTTATCGGTGGAGAGCGGTTTGTTTTGCGAATACACTGTATATTTACTAATAATGTGATCGCAATGAGCGTCGCGTCGAGAATAAGCAGAAAGAGAGAGATATTCTGTTAATATATAGACTGTTGTATACCTTCGGAATAGCAGTGCGAGAGATAGGGAGAGAAGGAGAGCGACTGCGAGAGGAGTGGAGGCACTGCTCACACAGAACTCAATACGAGTTATGCGATTGCTTACGACGCGTCGACCTTCCACTCGCTCGCCGAATACACAGTACAAATATGTACGATATGTACGAGAGAGCGCGTCAAACGCAGCGCTGGCAGCAGCACAGCAGCAGCAGCTCTACGCGCACGGGAGCACTCGTAGCGCTGGTGCCGCTCCCGCTGCCGCTGCAGAAACGTGTATACAAATCAAGGTTTTAATTATCGCAAAACGCGTTTATTAATAGCTGTACTGAATATACTGTTATATTATGGCTGTTGTGCGACAAAACCAGCGCTAATCATATGAGACGATTAATCAGTCGACGGGATTAGTCACTCGTTTACGAGCGAATATTTAATCTTGGTAATGTTTACAGTGCATTGTCGCCGCGAATATACTGTATAATACTGTATGCGAGTAAATGCAAAACAATGTTTTAACTTATGTATCAAAAACAGTACTGAATTTTTGCCGTAGACTGAGATGTAGTTATGAAATGTTTTTTGTATTTTCACCGATTATTCCCTATTGTCGACAGTATTAGCCGTTTTTGTAGTCGTAGTTCCATAACGTATTAAATGCTACTGTATATTGACATTGCGTATAATTTATACATTGCTATATTATTGTTTCGAGCGCTGTCTACACAAATTCCAAATTCGGTTCGCAGCGCCAGTAGCTGTTTTGTGGCATTGCCAGCGCCACAGTATCCTAGAGGCCTGTGCTCTCTCACGCGCACTGCTGGCGCGCGCATGCGATTGCCGACTCGCGATCGGCAATAGAGATGCGGTTTTCACGCCATCCGTCGAATAGAGACTATTCGCTGCGATTCGCCGAACGCCGACAGAAAAACGGCTTCGAAAACAAAACAACAAATAATCGAAAACATAATTTCGACTTCGCGTTCAATAACCAGAACCCAACAAAAAACATAGCACTGAGATGAGCAGTGCAAAACTGAAATATACTGCATACACACAAACAGGCTAAAACGAGAAAAAAAAAGCTGATCACCAAATCTCTCGGCATTAAGGAGAAGAAGAAAATAGTTTATTATTTTTACACTCGATTTGCGTCATTCCGAGTGAGCAGTCGCTCGTAATTCGCGTTTCAAAACCATTTCTCGACTTTTTGTTTCTAAACATTCGGTTTTCGGTCATTTGCTGTGCCATTGATTTCAAAATAGTATTGAAAATAAAATACGACTCTCTCTCTCTCTCTCTCTCTCTCTCTCTCTCTCTCTCTCTCTCTCTCCCTGCGCTCTCTCTCCTCCCATCTGCACCTCTCACTCATCAAGCGCTCACTCACTACTCACTATCCGTTCATCACATCCACACACTCACACTCTCTCACACTCTCTCGTGTATTGGAGGCCAAGTGCAGCATAGCTGAGCGCACTTGTACTCCCAAACGGTATGATGTGCGAGCATTTACGTCAATACACGTTAACTGCCGGTGTTAAAGTCCTTGGGCTGCCGTCGCTCCTGGGATGTGACTGTGTTTGAGCTCAACTACATTAGAATATATTTGATTTCGAGAAACATTACGAGAGAGCACACGAACTCTCAATCAAATGAGTGGAAAACAGCTACCAATTCCTCATCTGCCTGTGCCCTGCGTTCGGCGCTAATCGACGAACTCGTGTCTGCGATCGTGTTACGCGACGCCGAGAATTGAGCAATGCACAAAAATGTTCTAGTTTGCTAAATTATCAAAGCGTTGAATATATTTATAAATTGATTTGATTTCATACGACTAGTACTACACCAGACGAGACATCGATTGGCGAAACGAGAGAAATGTTTTATTCAAAAAGCAATCGCTTTTTTGCGATGTTTTTTGAATATAAGTGAAGAAAAAAAGAGTTTTCCTGTTTTTTTTCCTCAAGTGATTCGGATTTTGTGTTTTATACTGTATAAATTTTTATTGCACTCTATCACGAGATAAAAGGTTTAGATAAGAAGTGATATTTTATGCACTGTTTCTAAAATTAGATTCGATTTCGTCGCTAAACAAGACATGGTTTTGATTCGGTTCAGTATGATGTAGCAAGATTATATTTTCAAATGACATTGAGGTAATCCCCTCTAATCAAGCAAATACGTCACTGATAATTTTTATTCCAATGTATATTAATAGTGTAATTGAGATTTTCATGCTAGTTTTAAACTCACATGCCAGGTTTATATTTTTGTCAATATATTGCAGATTTTTT
>JAQIXC010002055.1:0-12025 GCA_034697605.1 Metabelba pulverosa
TTAGTTTCGACATTCGTTTCGTTGTTTTCATTAAAATAGTTCTGCTTTTCATTCAACAGTCGTTTGTATTCATTGTCGAAATCAACGAATATTTGTAAGTCTTTTGAACACAAATTAGTCGCCAATTGACTGAAACACTCATTGAAATGCGTTTTCAATGCAATCAAAACATTCAGACATTTATTCGCAAACAATAACTCATTGAACAGTCGGTTGTATTCGGCCGACAACTCCTCGAAAACATCGTTGACTTTAATTGAACACATTTTCGGAAATAAATCAATTAATTAATTAATCTAATCATTCGATCAATTAATTGAAACAATATTTTCAAAACAATAAAATCGGAAATATTTTTCTTAAACAGCGAAAAGCGCTGAGTGTTTGCTATGGAAACAGTGTTTACATTTTTTAATTCCTATCATAAGTAACGTTAAAAATAAACATTAAATTCGGTACTTATTAATAATTAAAATAAACTTGGACTAAACTGTACACTGTACATTTGCTCGACAAATTGTGTACTGGACAATTTGTGCACATTCTGCATTTAAAAATTACATTTATATATATTTGCAATACAAATGAGCTTGCTTTATAATTCGATGTAAGATAGTTTATGCGTGAAAATATTCCATAAACACACTTTCAAATTTAATCTAGTTAATTTTCTATCCATTAATAAATACTCTGAGACAATTGTGACCACAGTTATATACTGATGATTGTTTTTTAAATAATAGCAAGTATTTATTTTATTGTAGTCAATGAACAGCTACAAAAAACGTTATGTTTATAAAATATCGCAGAACTTAAGTATATCTTAAAAATAACTTGTTAAGCCACAAACCGTACTGCTATTAACGTACTAATGGATTGTTTTCGGAACAGTTTCGGTGACCAACTGTTCCCGTCTTCAGCCGAACGGTTAGAACTCAAATGCGTTTTCGAGTTTCGACTTAAACGGCATTCCGGCGACGGGTCGAGAGAGTGAGACATAAATAGTCGCCAATTAATGTCCAATAAATGCCAATCATTTCGAGTGAATCCTCTTATGTTTGTTCAGATTACTACCGGTAGTGCACCGGTACTCACATCCGGGCCAATCGCAGCTGAAAACGCAAAAATAGAAATATAAAAAAATTCAATATTTTGGCGAAAAACAACAAATTCGGAAATACCGACACAAATGGTTTGTCGTTATTATGGATCCGGAAGTGAATCTTCAACTGTTCGTTCGTTTTGCAGCGGCGCTCGCATCCGGGCCACTCGCACGTGAACGGGCGCCGCTCCGAATGTCTGAAACGTTTGTGCGATCGTACGCCCGATTGCAACTTCGTCGCGTAGTCACATCCGGGCCAATCGCACCGATAGCACTCGTCCGTGTGGTATATGCGATGCTTTTGGAGCCCATCCTTACTGCGAAACGCTTTACCGCAGCCGTCGACCGGACACTCGAAGCGCTCGTTCGAATGGCGTTTGTGGTGCGCGCGAAGACTAGTCATATCGCGAAACGTCTTCGCACAGTCGTCGACTGTACAGCCGAGCGCCTCGAACGGCCGCTTCGAGTGCACTCTTTGGTGACTCTTTAGCCGCAGTTTACTCTTCGCCCGTACCGCGCAGTTCGGGTAACCGCAGGCGAATGGTCGCTCATCCGAGTGCACGACTTTATGCGCCGCTAAGTTGTATTTCGATTTGAACGTCTGATTACAGTCGGGATAATCGCAGCGCAACTCGAATGCCTTGTCGTGAATGAGCCGAATGTGATGATTGAGTCGGCATTGGTTCGCGAACCGCGATTCGCACGACCCGTGTCGGCATTTATACGGTTTGACGCCTTTATGGCCATTCATGTGCGAAATGATCAGATTTTCGCTTAACGTGCTATACGCACAGCCATCGTAGTTGCACACGTAGTTGTCCGCTTCAAGTGTGTAGTAATCTCTGCATACGTGCGCATCGAATAACGCTCGGTTGCGATGCTCGGCCCGACATTCGGTGCGTTCGCATCGGAATGCAGTGCCGATCGGATGAGCAGTGGATCGATGCGTCGCTTCTCCGCTCTCATCGCCGAACGTCTCATCGCATCCATGGACTCGACATTTGATAACTCTTTTGACGTAATGTGCGCTCTGTATGTGTTCTCTGAGTTTAGATCGACTGTCGAACTCCTGATTACATTCATCGGCTCTACACTTGTGGCCGGATTTCCTGTCCAATTGTCGGCTAATGACGTCATCCCTCGTAAACACACTATTCGTTTCGACATTCTTGTGCCGATCCAAGTGCGCGACTATCAGCGCCTTTTCAATCGCACTAAACGCACAGCCGTAGTGTTTGCACACATAGAGTGTCGTTCGGCGCTCGTATGGCTCATCTGATCGGTCTCTGCATACGTGTGCATCGAATGACGTTCGGTTGAGATACTGGAGCCGACATTCGGTGCGCTCGCATCGGAATGTAGTGCCGCTCGGATGAGATGTCAAGCGATGCGTCGCTTCGAGCGTCTCATTGGCGCACAAGAACTCGCATCCAATGACTCGACACCTGACGGCTGTTCTGCACTCAATTGGTTCGCCAATAAACTCATTACTCGTTTCGCTGTTTCCGTTCAATACAGTACTCGTCGATGGGTTCGCTGCGGGACTATCAGTGCTCTTCACTCCACCGCTGCTATCCGTGCGGTCGTCGAGATGTCCGCTATTCGAGTGTCGAGTCGTTTCACTCGTCTTACGGCTAATCAACGCATTGCCGGCATTCGAGTCAATACTCGTCGGATGTTTGCGTACGAAATGTCCGTTGAGTTCGGTTTGACTTTCATATAGTTTACCGCAACTACTGATCGGACACTTCAATAGACTTTTCTTCGATTTAATAATCAGTTTATTATTGTTTTGATTCGGGTTTTCGCCGACTTTCGCGACGGGATTCGAGTCAACACTGTTCGGCGATTTTGTTACAATTTTATTGATTTTAATAACCATTTTATTAATGTTTTGATTAGTTTTGTCTCGAATTAACGTTTCGACCGCTTTTCCAACGCTTTGTTTTAAACTCAAGTTTCGATTACTTTTCGGCGAAACTTCGGAAAACTCTTTGCGCTTCTCATCGATCGCCAGTCGTCTCGAAATCGAGTCATTAGTTTCGACATTCGTTTCGTTGTTTTCATTAAAATAGTTCTGCTTTTCATTCAACAGTTGTTTGTATTGATTGTCGAAATCAACGAATATTTGTAAGTCTTTTGAACACAAATTAGTCGCCAATTGACTGAAACACTCATTGAAATGCGCTTTCAATGCAATCAAAACATTCAGACATTTATTCGCAAACAATAACTCAGTTAATAGTCGACTGTTTTCGGCCTTTAGTTCATCGAAGATATCATTCGCTTTAATCGAAAACATTTTCTCAAAATATTTATTTGATTTATAATTAAAACTAAATTTTAAGTAAATATTTATAAAAACAAATTCAAAAACATTTTCGTAAATACAAAGCATAAGTCGTTGTTATGACGACTACTGTTTACAAACAATTGCTGTCGATATTCAATAAGTAACGGCTAATAAATACAACTTTTAGCTTAATTTCCAATATTATTACCGTATTACCTCCCATTGGGCTGCATGCAGGTATAGAGTGAGGTTGAGGATAGTGCCGGTATACCTCGAGGTATATCTGCATGCCGGTATAAGTGAGGTATTTACGAACAAATATTTAAATATTTAAAAGAAAAAATTATTATATTATTGTGTTTATATTGTAAGATATAATTTAAATATTTAAAATTTAATTTGTGTTTTATCAAATTTATTATTCTGAATTTTATTTAGTTTCCATGTTTAATATTTTCTATTTATATATTAACTTTATATTTACTTGATTAATTACTCATTTATAAATTAATAATTAACTAAGTAATAATTAAAATTATTTTTAATTATCAAAATAAAAAATTTATAGCAAAGCAATAATTAATATTTGTATTTCACTGTATAATATTTGTAATTAAGCATTTCTACAACTAAAATCAAATTTCTACACCTAATATATTGCAATATTATCAAAAATAATTGAATTATAAACTATTTTTTAATTTTACAATATTAATTTCTTGTAACAATAAAGTTAATTGTTAAATTCTAATATTTATTATTACATTTATAACGCATTTATAATAAATAAATGAATATTGTTATTCAATACAGCATATATTAGATAGAATTATATTGTTATACTATAGTACTGTACCTCACTTTATACCGGCATGCCGGTAGGCATCATAAAGGCTATTTTTGTAAAATGATCAACCTCACTTATACCGGCATGCAGCCTAATGTGAGGTAATACGGTAACAGTATTTTAAATATAAAAAATCATCATGATATATTCTGTGTACAGTTTAAGATAATATTATTTCTGTTTACATTTTAAAAATTTCGTATGAATGCTTGTTTGCATGAAGAAAATATCTGTAAAATATTTCGCATAATCTAATGAAAATTGTGTTTCAATGTTGTCATAAATATTTTAATATTTTTTAACTTGATAATTTTTAAATATAAAAATATTTTTGTATAGTGTTTAATAATATTACAGTATATTGATTTTACGGTGTTTCATTGTTATAAATAGTTGTTGATTTGTAAATTAATTTGGTAAATTATGTGATATAACACTTGCATTATGAGTAATTAGCATGCTAAAATTATTAAAATAAGTAAACAATAATTAAAAGAATTATTTGAATAACAATATACAAATAAAATATAATGGAATAAATTCAAATGTACACTACCAAAATAGCTTTATTGATAGCATGTATAATATGCATTTAATGTAAAACTTATACCAATTTAATGAGAAAATTAGTTTCACTTATTATGCAGTAAATAGTTACATATATATATATATATAATATATAAAATAAAACAGTTTAATATATCTGAATAAAATTTACTATATATTCCATTTTAGTTGTGCACTGTTTAAATTCAAATACTCTGAATTTACAATAAACATAATAAATATGAAACTCGCTCAATTGTTCCAAATAGTATCAAGATTATTATGTACTATTTGCTGTGTGTACCAAGTTTATAACATAACTGTTATTTATTATTCCTACGAAACGACAACTAATGTAAAGTACGAATACGAAAGCAATTTTATCATACCAGAAATTAGTATTTGTACGTATAAAGCCTGTTGGTTACAACATGATACATTTAACGGAACACAAACGAATTGCATCAATATGACATCAAAAAATAATATTGAGAATTATTTAAACAGTTTAAAAATTGAAAAACAATTCGACCAATTAATATCGCCATCATTAATTTTTCAAATATGTTCAAGTAACAATTGTACGCCAATCAAGCATCTAATTAGAAACATTAATGACAAATTCTATTGCTTTTCACTATACTCGCACATTCACCCAGTTACAAATTGGACGGAGAGATTTCACATTAATTTTACTAACACGCAAGTACGTTTGGGTAAACAGATTACGGTAAAAATGCACATGCGCGATAAGCTAATCTTTTCCGATTATAAAAAGAATTCGCTCAATGTAAACTTGGGCCTGTTTAAATACTCGGAGTTGTTGCATCGCAAAACCGCGATTAAGTACCATGCTCACTTATTCGACATTCAATGCAATCGATTGCGTACGAGAAGCGAATGCATTCGCAAATGTCAGCTAAACTCTGTTAATGCGAACAATGCGACGGATTTTAAAAATGTATCAGGGCATTTAATTAACGGCAATATTACAATTATTGCAAAAGTTAATAATTGCGATAAACGTTGTAATCATGTTAAAGACTGTTTTCGCGAATACTACGATATGTCGAATAGATATGGTTCGCAACAAAAGCGTTTCGACTATCACTACATTACAGTCGCGTATCCGTCGCATCCGATCACTGTCTACGAGATATATCCGAAGATATCATTCGAAGAGTACTTTTGCCTCATCTCGAGTTGTCTCGGCCTTTGGTTTGGGTTTAATATTATGCTCTTTACTGACGAGTGTTTAGAAATATATCGAAAAATTATCGCAATTTATCATATTAAATTTGCTCCGAAACTTGTCAATGTCAAAATAAACATACATCGACTAAGTATAGCAGTGACAAATTCGCAATTATAATTTATAACAAATATGAACTCAGCTATAAATTAAATTTATTTAATTATGCAGTTTATTTATAATAAATAAATTACTAAAAATTAATATGTTATACTTATTAAAATAAATTTGCAATTTATACTGTATAAATTATTATATGGTTTCAATTATCTGATAAATCAATGGTGATATATCAAAAGCTGCATATTTTTGCTTTAATAAAATCTAAAATGTTATTAAGAATATAAAAAACAAATAATTTATATAAAATAGAGTATATTAATTTACAAAGTAATATATTCAAATCCATAGCCCATACGTTGAGTAAAGCGAATGAATTGAGTATTGATTTCGCGAAACGACTATTGCTTTCGAACCGAAACGCAAAGAAGAAGACAATTAATGGCATCGAATGCACAGTTAATTTGAGTGAATAATCGCATGTTTGCGCAAATAACCACTGGTTAGGCACCGGTAGTAACGTCTCGGTAGCCGTTGGCAGTTAACTAATGCAAATATAATAAAACAATTAATTTCTTAATCAATAAAATAATTATCGAATTAAAGTCGAAATTGATATCTCGTGTCGTTGTTATGAATCCTGTAGTGAATAATCAAATGATCCGTCAGTTTGAACCGATGCTCACATCCGGGCCACCGCTCGGAATGTCGGCTGTGTTTGCGCACCGGTAGGTACTCACCCGCTACTCTCATTTAGCTCTTTATCCGTATTAGTGAACATAATTTTATTTATTTATACAGTATGATATATTACAGCATGTATATAAATGCGGCTGATATTTACAATTGTGAATTTACATTCAAATTATTTTATCATAGACATGCATTAATTAATATGTTTATTTGTAAAATAATTAAATATTAATTATAGATTTTTGTAAATAACTGTTATGCTTATATTGTATTATTATCAATAAATTTTATTATTATTATTCTTACTACATAGTTATCTTGATTAATTGAATATGTTGTAATTAAAATAGAAAATATAATTATAGTAATAAAGCTGTAAAATATTAATTTGTATAAAATATTTAAAATAAGTAGACAATATAATTAAGTATGTATAGAATTATTATTATTATTATAACAAAATAAGCTAATTATCATAACAATAACAACTTAAAATTTACATTAATAATAAATTATTATATAATAATAATGATAATATAATTACTACAACTTAATTAGATAGTAATTATGTTTGTATATATGTAAGAATATTACATAATCATTTAATGTTTAGTAATACTCAATAAATACAGTGGCAAAGTCTTCACAAATTTAACGTTTTACAGTATTCGCCGATTGTATTCATGAAATTGTAAATTATGACTGAATTAAAAATACAACCAGAACAAATTTACAAAATAGCGGTCAAACTGTTATGTCTGACGGGATGTGTCTGTCATTTATATACATTGAATGGAATCTACTTTTCGTACGAAACCACTACTAATGTGAAGTACGAACGCGACAAACGATTTGAGTTACCTATGATTAGTATCTGTTTCGAAAAAATAGGCATGCTAACGTCTATTCAAAATATCAATAGTAAACTACGCAACACATTAATTGAAAATTGTAGTTTTATCGAATACGAATTTAAAATGTTTCAACCGTTTAGCAAGCTATTTAATTTTGTTTTGATAAATAAAAATAAATTTAGCATTCTAAATAATTTTACGCAAATAATTGGCAATTTGTTTTATTGCATATCAATATCGCCGCTACATGATAAATATCTTACTGGTAATGCTCATATTTATATTTCGATTAATAACAAATCAGTTATCCCATCGGGTGATATATGGGTGCAGATCAATTCAGCAAGTAAATATTTCGCTTATATTGAACCAAACATTAATTAAACAATCAAATTGACGTCAAGTCTACGAACGCATCGGCGATAACAGTGCGGAAAACAGTCGTTAAGTATCGCTTCGATGCGATCGACACGTCGTGTAATGGACGGCAAACGCGCGAACAGTGTTATCAAAGGTGTAATGATAACTATTTATCGACAAATTTTAATAAAAGCATCTTGCCTGAATTATGTCTCGCGCTCAAAAATGGCAATTCTACTTGGATAATTAATCATGCTAAATGCAGAGATGAATGCAAGTCTATCACCGACTGCACGACTGAGTATTATGCGAGTGATTTGATCAACAGTCGAATCGATGGAACAGTAGCTATATTATCAAGAATAATTGCTTTAACTAATCATTACACTGTTTATGTCGGCTATCCGTCGTATCCGACCACTACTTACGAAATAAGTCTGAAGATGTCTTTCCCGGAGTACCTGTGCCTCTCATCTAGTATTCTCAGTCTTTGGTTTGGTTTCAATATTCTATTGTTTACCGACTTTTGTCGCATTCTATTTAATCGTATTTGCAATTATTATTACAAAGAAAATAATATTATAAATGTAATACCAATTAATAGTAATGTATTGTTTATTAAGCAAAATAGCGCATCTATTTCTCCTGTAAAATAATTTAACAATTATATTTAATTATGAAGTATATCTATTAATATTATAATAAATACATTAGTTTTTATCAATAATCAATTAATTGTTTAATTGATATATACTACTATTTTTTAACAAAAACATATTAAAAATTTACATTGTAATAAAATATTATATTAATATGAATTTTATCAGTATTTATTTTAACATAAAAATTATATTGATTCAATTAATTATATATTATATAGATACTAAAAAGATTAGTATAAATTAAAACAATGTTAGATGCTTAACTTTGATTAACTTTGCTTGCTAAGATTAATAAATAATTGTTTTAATACATAATAAATAATTAATCTATGTGAAATTAGTATCTACCTTTATTTTATATTTTAGATTATTATTATTAAATGTGATATTTAGAACGTTTTATTATTTTGCAAAAATATAAAGATAGAAACATGAGAATCTGTTTTAAAAAATAATTAATCAACATTTAATAATTAATATTCTATTTTTAAAAATTATAGTTTAAATTTATACTTCGTAGCATTTGAAGTAATTAATAATAAATAAACGCCAACATGTAAAACCAATTTTCTTCTGATTTATTCGTTCAATATAAAATGATACCTGTTAATATTCAATATAAATAATATAAATATTAAATGTGATCATATAAATTAAACTAGCAATACACATACAATCTTTTATTTAAATATAATAATTAAATACATAATATGTTTAAATAATCTATTATTTAGGTGCTTAAAAATAATACTCTTTACATGAACCTTCAATAATAATTACTTATAAATCTATACCTGTAACTTAATAGAAGAGCTTTTTTGATATTGTTTCTTGCTTATTGTCTTAGATTTAATTACATATAAAGAATTAAATAGTTTATACGATTTAAACACTTCGGCGTTGACTGACGAAGCCATGAATATAAGCGACAATAAGACAGAAAATAATGGGAAGAATATATAAACGCAAACGATCTTGATAATAAATGGCATTATTTTAAATAAAACTATTATTAAACAAAATACACAAACGCTTCCCATATTTAGCCAAATTATTAGCAAAAACTTCGACCAAAACGTTTGATTGTATTCATTGAGTTCGCGATATATTGATTCAAACGATTTGATTGTTTTTGTAATATTTCCTAAATTTGTTCGTTTATCTAATTCATTTTTAATATGCTCGTTTAGAGTTTTTAATTTCAAGTTCAGATAAAAGCATATAATATAAAAATAAAACAATTTTATAAATATTATTCTGTATATATAATAAGCACCGTAGATAAAACAGACAAGATTAATTACGCCAAAAATAACAAATTCGTTCAATGTATACATGAATGTATATGAGGTAAACATTAGCAAAAAGCAGCTAGTGGATTTAGATATTTACAAATGAGATTTGTGATCATGCTTAAATTTCTAGTTTTGTTTGGCAAAATTTCAACTAATTCTTCGTCCTTAAGCCCGACGTCGACCGGCGGTCGCAAACCCGCCATCACTTCAAACACTGCGAGAAATGTCGGTTTTATACCAATTCTGTAGTTATAGTAATACACGAGTTGTATCTCTAATCCCATTAATAATATGAGAATCATCGCAATATTAACGAATAATTTTGCATTCACTAGATGTGGCCAATCGCCCAACACAAGCAACAAGTAACTTTCATTATGTAGAAATAGTATAAACGTGTATTTGATTAAATGCAACATGAAAAGCGTGAACAGAACGATCGGGTTGTTTAGTATTGTTTGTTTGGGAATTGTATTGTTTCGGTGGTTAGGCATCAGTTGTAAACCAATTCCATACAAATAATTGTTTATTGATTTAATGACTAGCTTTTGAGGCAAACATTTATTTAAACTAATATTCATCATTGTACAATCTTATTATTAATAAAATATTATTTTTACTTAACAATATCTATAAATATTAGTGGTACAGTATAACCTCTCAGTTATGAACAGCCTAGTGCACATCCAAAGTGTACACAACTGAGAGCGTACACTGTAGGGAATATCATATTCCTATATATTTAATGTATAAGAAATCCACCAAGGTATTTAAAAGTGTACACACCATAGAGGTGTACACAACTCGGGAGTTCACAACTCAGAGTTTCTACTGTATATATATTTTTCAATAAAAATGCAAATTGAATTATTAAAATGCAGTTCAAGATACTATTTATGTTTTAGCGTATACGTTGAGAATGCTATCATTTCGCAATGTTTTATTCTTACATTAATAATATTATAGCGTTGTAATTATTATTGTGTAATTAATGAAAATATATTTTATGATATTAAATCGATGTTTCAATATTAATTCATTTTAATTAATGTAATTTTGTTGAATTATATATAACAACAGATATAATTGTATTTATTAATATATTTTTATATCTTTATAATAGATTATAACAAGATAAGTTTAAGATAATATTATTGCTGTTTACATTTTAAAAATTTCGTATCTATGCTTGTTTGCATGAAGAAAATATCTGTAAAATATTTCGCATAACATAATGAAATTGTGTTTCAATGTTGTCATAAATATTTTAATATTTTTTAACTTGATAATTTCTAAATATAAAAATATTTTTGTATAGTGTTTAATAATATTACGGTATATTGATTTTACAGTGTTTCATTGTTATAAATTTACAGTATATTAGCATTAATTTAATTTTCTACTGCTTTAATTTCTTACATGCATTCCACTTTTAACTTTTTTCCACTGTTTGATATATGCAAATAATACATATTAATCTAGCAATTAAATTTATTAAATGTACTATGCAATACTCGTACGTACAGTGCCCGTTCGTACACGGCAACGTCTCGCAGCACACCGCTCCCGGCCCGCAGCTCTCGAACAGGCGCCGACATCTCAGCGTACAGATCTCGTAGTACGTCTGAAAGTGGCCCGGTATCGCGAATAGCCCGGTGCAGCCGAGTGGATAGCAGCATGGTAATGTCTGCTCGTTGAATATTCTCGTTGAATTGCACCACCAGTACGCCGGCAGACATTTTGCATGCCAAAATTTGCTGCCAACTATATTATAGTTGCATTTTATTAATAAATTGTTTCATGTTTATTTTTATTTAATTTTCAAAATAATTTACTCTGCATCTATAGTTTGTAATGAAATTAGCAATATTTATTTGAATTATTTGAGAAAGACTAGCAAAAAAAAATGTAACAGAAATACTGTATAATATTTTAATTAGTATACTGTACTAATGCTTGTTACAAAATTTTTGAATTAATACTTACAGGTAGCACGTACTAGTATGTGTAATGCCGTACGCCATTGAAACTTACTTTAAATTAAACATCTATATTTAAATA
>JAQIXC010002056.1:0-12023 GCA_034697605.1 Metabelba pulverosa
TCTCTCTCTCTCCCCTACGTATGTCTCGTATGCTGTGCTGTGTATGTAATGCAGTTATTATCACTAATAACTTATGTTCGAAAAAAGCAGTAATTCTTATGAGTTATGAAATAATATATTGAACGCAATATACGCGTGAACTGAGAAAACAGCGCTAAAGAAGTAGAAGTGATGTTATTATCAATTCTACTGATAGTCAATAGGTTTGTCGTCGAGAGCGCACACCAGCCCTACAATTGGCAGACGAGAGGTTAGACTAGCAGTGAATGAGTGAACGAGGAGTTAGAACATGGAGTGAGGGTTTAGAGCGTCGAACGTCGGGCTAATAATGGCTTTTAAGAGCCGTTCGCTTTGTTCTCATTTCCTCACAACAAGACTCTATACACCCATAGTCTGCACTTCACCCGAAATATCATATAATATATCGAACCGCTGCTGTTTTTTTGCCCAGGGAGGGTTGGGAGAGAGAGAGAGAGAGAGAGAGAGAGAGAGAGAGAGAGAGAGAGAGAGAGAGAGAGAGAGAGCCATAAAGCGGCGCAACCGGCGAGAGGAGAGATACCCACGTTCTTAGAGAGGGGTTCGAAAGCAGTGCTAATCTCTTTTGGCATAATTTGAACGCACAGTACGTCGAGAACGCAAACCATTCGATTGGTACGGAATCTGATCGAAGAGTAGCCGAACGCCGACTCTAACGCATAGAGTGCAATGTTTGCGAACAATGGCTAGAATTGGTTGGAATCGGTTGACAAGCAATTTGTTATTGAAGTAGCGCTCGAATTGCAGTTTACCAGCCGTTTCGCACTCATTCCCGGCCCTCAGACCCCAGTGCTCTATCACTCGTTCGCAATCATAGAGTATTATTAAAGTATTATCACTGTATATGTGGTTTCACTACTACTCGACGACGTGTAGTTGCCGTTCGACTTGTGCTCAAGTTATTTGAGCGCAGGTAGTATTCAAGCGCAGGTAGTTGTGGTTATTATAGCTGCAAATTCTCGAAATCTTATTTAAAATACACTCTACTATCTGTTGTATCTCTCACTTTAATCAAATAAAAATTCTTTAAATTATATTCTTTTTTGTTTTGTCTCTCTCTTTAAAAACACGAATCATATTAATAATAGTTCTTATCGACTGAGAGACTGACGAATGAAAAACTATTTTATAATTTGGTTTATATTTTTTGATTTACTTCTGATTAGTAAGAAATCGATTTGCAAGACAAGTATCAAATGATATAAGTTATTAAAAAATATTCTGAATAAGAGTCTGGCTATAAATCAAGGACTTAAGAAAATATTTCGAAGTTTAAAAGTTTTTCTAATTTGTTGTTTAGTTTATTAGTGTTGAACTCAAATGAGATGAGAGATTATTTCAATCGTTTTTCGCCATTAGAACTCATTGCAGAAAATAGTACTTACTATTGATTATCAGTGACTATAGTCTCGAATCTAATGGAAAATTGAGTTAAAAGCGAGCGAACAGTGAGTGAAGAATAGATGAGCGAAACTCAATTTTATGTGAGACCCGTATATAACGATATAATGCTATCATTTGCTTATATCTACTCAACTGTTATCAAATGAGTGCTACAAAAAAAATAGTTTTTCAGAAACATTTATATTCACACTTGAAAAAATTTCCTAAATCTTTCACATCTATGTTTTTGGCATAATTTTAGTCATACTCTCGGTGTAACACACAGTATATATTTATGGAAAGTTTATCAGTGTAAAGATAATTTTAAACGAATTGCATGATATGAATCATATTTGATAACAATAGAGCGAAAAAAAACTTTACTCTCGGAGAGAGTGAATGGAGAAAAAAGTGCAGAAATGGTGAAAAATATTTGCAACAGAATAGAGCGGCAAAAAGAGAAGTTTGGCGAAAAATTGGCTAGATGAATGATCTTGGTACTAAACTCGTCTGCCGGCCTCATTGTTGTGCAGATTCATTAATTTCCTGCCCTGTTCGCGCGAGCCTTTCGCGTAGTTGTTCTCCCGTTCCTTCACGTCGACGAAGCTCTGCGCGAATTTGTAGCCGTACTCGATATTGTCACCACATCCGCCCCAAATCCACTCTAGCCCGAGCACCGGGTGGTGGTGCACCGGGTCAAGTGCGAGAGAAAGGCACGTTAGCATGCTTGCTTTTAGGTTTTCCAAATGAGAAATGAATTTTCGCTGCAATTTAATGCATATTAAGTGGCCTTTAGTGGCGAATAGAGTTAATTCAAAGAGAATTAACTCATATATTGACTGAGTTTTCGATTATAGCGTTAATAAAAGACTCGTTCGAACGGCTGAGTTATGTAGTGATGGCATACCATACCTCTGTGCAGATTTTTAGGCCGAGCAGCACGACTACATCCACAGTGTGATAGTTGGCCGTCCCTACAGGCCCTGGCGATGGCGTGGACAACACCTGCAGCTGTAATGCTGTGCATGAATGCCGTTTCACGAGAGGCTGCAATAGTATGGTTTGAGAAACGAAATTATAATAAAAATAATAATAAAATTGATAACGAATTTGCTTTTCTGATGAGTGCTATGAGTGCCTACGAGTGCCTACGAGTGGTGTTGTGGTGTTGATGAAGAAAAATAGTTTTAAAAGAGGAATAAACCATAAAAATCTGCACATATTATGTAATAAACTTTGTTAAGATCGTCAAGAAATTCGTGAACAGTATATAAATTGTAATTAATTAGGATTTGAGAATTAGGAGAGACATTGAGTGAAAAAATTAAATAAATAAAAAATAGTTCAACATTTTTACTTGTTTATTCGATATTTTATTTTTTCAATCAAGTTTTATTGTTATTGCTTAAAACTCTAATTGAATTCTTAACACAAATAATTGTGCAAAAAATTCTTTCCTTTTTTTGCAATTATAAATAGAGACTAAACTAAATTCTAGTGCATATGTGGATCACAATATAAGAGATAAATTAGAAGAGATTACACAAAAAATTAGATAAAAAGTTAACAAAAAATAAAGTCGTTTCACATAAACAGAAATAAGACGAACAAAGTTTTAAAAGTATTTCTGTTAAACAAAAGAAAATATTTTTTAAATACATGTATATTTAATCAGAAAGGCCTCGAATTTAACTAATATAGGAATAAATTCAATTAACTTGATAAGATCAAAAACAACAATTACCGGTATCATAAACTGTGTTTATAATTATAATGTCCCAATTTGAATTTTACTGCTAATACTGTACTTTATTGCTTATCAGTTCAGATTTGCCATTAAAGCCAGGTGTAACATTTAAAAATAAGTTCGAACAATTTACACGTTCAAGTAACAAAAATTCACTATGCTTATTAGGCTTACATCTTTTGTTTGGCTGCATTATTAATAATATTTCGAAAAAGATTTTATACAGTATACTAAAAATGAGTTGAGTTCTGAATCAGAACTTCTGATTCGAGATTAGATTTTATTATACGAGTTCAGTCACAGCTAAAACTTGATGTCTATTTGTACACAGTATAAAAGTATAAAAAATTTAGTAATCAATGACTTAATGAAATAAATAGTTTAACGCTTATTTGAATCAGAGCAATTTTCAATTTGCCAACTAATTGTTCAAGGATATAAAAAATATACAGTGTAGAATTCATTCGCAATTCCTGCAAACGGAGTACGGAATGCATTTGAGCGTTGGGTAAAAATGCAATCAAAGCTAATAAATAGTATCATGTAATAAAGTGCAATGAATGGAGAGTGAAGTGGGTATTGTATAGAAGAGGAGTGTAATCCGAATATTAGTGCCGACGCTATGTTAGGCTATGTGTGGAACGGCAGAGTCGGCTGAGTCGGGTGCGCCGGCGGCCAAGTTTGCGCTACAAATCGAAAAGCACTCGTCGTCGCCGTCGCCGCACATTATATCAATACCAGCGCTAATACCAGTGCTAATGTCGACTGCGCCGAACGCACTGATAGTCTGACGCGAATAGGTTTAGGCAAATTATATGACTGGCAATTAAACTGTGCATTAAAATTGTTGCCCACAGTATGTAATAAAAAGGAACATGTCACTCCTGTTCAGCACTTGGACTGACAATTTGATGAGAATTCCACTCATTTTCCGAACAAAATCTGACGAAAACACTAACTAATCAAAAGTCGAACGAAAAAAATGTTTGGAAAATATTTTTCGCGATATTTCTATAGTAATGTGTTTTTTAGGAAATTATCTAAAATTAATAACATGTCTGACAATTGAGGCACTGCTCGCCAAATGAGACGTTAAACGTCTGACTCGAAGAGCGACTGAAAAAAAAACATTTTTTAATTCAAAATAGCAATCAATTGGATTTGTCTCGAATTGATCGTTGATTTGAACGCCACTGCTATCCCACCATATCGTCTAACCCCTGAACTCTGTGCATAAATACTCGCTTAGACTGTACTCCTGTTCGCTGTACTCCCGGCGCTCAGTCACACATAGGGGTCACAAAACTGTGAATTATTCACTCATTCGGCGCTCGACGAGAGGCAGAAATTCTCATTTGGTTTCCAATTCTTCAATCTTTGCATTGATTCGTAAATTAAGACCTCATTTCGAGATTGTATAGAAAAATAATTACCAATATCTCAAACACAGAGCCATTGATTTAATCGATGGAAAAAAGTTTTTTCTTTTTAGATAAATGACTTCAGTTTTTATCCTCTCTTTTCAATCGACGATTTAGTAATGAAAGAATTTTTAATTTAATTTTTCTCAAAACTCTTTTATTGCATAGATTTTCTTGAACTTAATTTATAGATCTTACAAATTGAGATAATTATTTGCGAATGTAATAAAAACTTATTTTTAGCCAGCATAATTTTTGTCTATTATTTAATGAATTATTTATTTGATATAATTTATGACTTAAGGATTAGCTTCTGTTTTGTATTAGCAAATCGTTTTTGTGTTCATTAACTTTTATTGTTATTATCTCTCATTTGTTTAGTTTTTAAATGTATAAAAATTATGGATAATTTCTACTGCAGTGCTACTTCTCGGCGATAATCTTTTTGAATGTTTGCCACAGAACTAGATTCGGAACTATGTTTTGGATTATTTACTTTAATTGTATTTTTGAGTTATTCTTATCCAAAATCAAAAACAAAATGTAATAATTGTTTTTCATTAATATTAATGAATTTGATTCGAACTTAATCCTACTTTATATTATGCAGTTTATACTTGCTATAACTGCTATAACTCATTTATATTTTATACAGTTATGCAATCATTTCTATGTTTATAGTTTATAAAAAAATTTAATTAAAATTTTGAGAGAGAGAGAGAGAGAGAGAGAGAGAGAGAGAGAGAGAGAGAGAGAGAGACGACAATTATCTAATATATTTTGACAAAACGATTGAATATTTTTTATTAAAATCAGAATTTTATTTATAAAACATAAATATTTATTCGCAAACGGATTACGAATGTTAGCTCTCCTGCGGATAGAATCGAATTTTCAAACATAAAAGCAATACTTGATTTAGAAATATAATAAAGTCTTAAAACTAAATCAAGAATTGAAACTTCAAAACGAGTTCTGAAACAAAATATTTGGCAAAAACTTTTTGACGTTAAAATCGTTAACAAAAAAGAAATTAGAAAACAAGAAAATTGTATAGAAGTGATGTGAAAATGTTTGATGCTAAAATGTGCGAGAAGAGTTCATAGTGTGTTCGATCGAAAACGGTATTCAAGTTTACAAAAAACGATTTGACTTCTCCTGTGCTTTCAATAACTATTTCCTTACTTTGGTTTCAAAAATAGTAAACTTTTTTTTAGTTGAAATGATTTTTGAGTTCTAAGAGAAGAGAATTTAAAGCATTTTTGCAAAACTATTATCATTGACGCGAGTAATGGTCAGTCGAACTGATGTGAGGACTGAGTATTGAGTAGTTTATTGCCAACGAAAAGAGCCGTTGGGACTGAAGTCGAGTCAAAAACAACTCATATCTCTTCTTAACACATATTCAAAGCACTTTTCTCTTTAACTGTATTCGTAATTATACTGTATATTTTCTGCTCTTCTACTGAAAAATAAGTTATACTGTATATAATTTTCAGCTAAAAGTTTCTCCAGTTTTGAGCAAAAATTTATATAATGATACGTTTTGAGAGCATTTACTTTTGAAAAATTAGAATAAAGTAAACTAGAACTTAAACTAGCTTAAATTTAGTTTTGTTTGTAACAAATGTAAACGTTAGCCTTTAATTAAACTATCATGCTTGGCTATTAATTAGTTAATTTCGTATTACACATTTAGTTTATACACATGATTAAACTAATTATATATTCGACTTAATTAATAAAAGCAATAAACTTATAAATAATTACTTGAATGGTATATAAATTAATTGCAAAGACATTAATGTTTATCAAGAATTAATTGATTTATAGCAACGTATTTGGGAATTCTCGAACGTCTTGTGTTTCTTCTGCTAATGCCGTCGATGTGTCTGAGCAGCACCGGAACGGCACGGGTTTGGGACTAAAAAATTGTGTTGTTATCCAAACTCGAGAACTGGCCTCAGATTCTGTCAAATCAATTACAGCTGCTATTGATTAATGTCGGAAATGCGGAGAGAATTTCCAATTGGCTTTAATTTAGCAAAATTTGTTTATAAAAAGTGCATTGAATTATTTAGAAAGTGTATTACTCTATACATGTTTGAGGAATCGAGTCGTAATGTTTGTGTTGAGAAGAGTGAGATCACAGATGGATAAACTTGTGCTGAAAATTATGAGACATTCAATGATATTTCCCATAATATGCAAACTTTGGCAAAAAAGCATAAATATTTAATTTGGGCTAAACTTTTTTACTCTACGCATGAAAGCAACTGTACACTGCTCTTCGGTTTTTTTTATTAATACAATATTTGTGCGAAACTATTGATTTAGTCTTAGAATATACAGTGTACAAAGCGTACGATGTAAAATCGAAATTACTCGACAACACCTGAAATAGTTCTCATTATTATTTTTGGTCTAATATTTAATGTTTGCTAATTTCTTAATTTATTATTCAAAAAGGCTTTATATAGCATGGTAAAAAGTGAACTGACTGTACAATATTTTCTTGACATTAACCAATCGCTAAAACATATGCGAATTTCGGTTTATTATAGTTTTGTTTTGAAAATACAAACATCTCAAATTATTCTATAACTATGTGAAAAGATTGAAATATTTCGCTGTTATTATAGCCTATTTAGGGATTAATTTGTTTATATTTGAATTATGAGAAAGAAAAAAGTTTTGAACCCAAAATAGCATTCATAATTCTTATTATTAATATAGTAAAACAAATATTTTTCTCGATCCGATAAGAGATTTTGCACACAAAATAATCTTGTTTTTCTCCTTTAACAATAAATTACATGATTAAGTAATACATCACATTTTGATCCTAACTTATGATTATAATTATTCAAAATTAATTTAAAACCCAAAATTTTAAATATAATTAAATTGTATATTCATCTCATTTGTTGATAAAATCATTTTTTGAAAAAATTAAAAAATAAATAATGAGAATGTGCATTCAAGAGAAGAAGAATAAATAAATAGAACATGTGTATATTTATAGAAACAATTTTTTAATAGACAGCTAATCATAAATCAATTTTTCTTATTCTACTTCTCGTTTAGATAAAAGTCTAATCAATTAAAAACATTTTCAAATCAAATCATTATTCTTATAGTTTTCGCTTTAATAACTGTAATTAAGATTTTAATTATTTCAACAGAAAAACTTCAAAACTAATTCAGAATTTAATTTATTAATTAAAAGCAAAAAGCAATCAGAAATTATTCATTAAATTGTTTTGCTTTTTGATTAGATTTGAACTAAAAAACAAAACAAAAAGAACATGATAACAATTAGAATTTTTCTTTTTTAGCATTTGGTAACAATTTAGTAATTAAAGGAAAAACTAATAAAAATATGCAATTCGTTGCACAGATTGGCTTATATCGGGCGCAAAGATGTGCATTAAATTGGAATGTAATTTACACCGGTATTATACACTGCTAATTTGGAGTGGTAATTTAGTGTTGGGTGCGGTATCTCGATATCTAGATGTACAGTGTGAACTCACCGATGGTAAGTACGTGTCCGAAAACGGTGGAGTCGTCGACGGTGGAGCAGTTCCACCTCCTGTTCTTGAACTGCCACTGACACTCACCGATGCCGAGCCGCGCGCCCCGGCCTATATGCGGGATGTGGTCTTGGTACAAAAAGCACAGTTGCATCTGTCCCTTGCTGAGTCCCTTCAATTGTGAGCATGGCAGCTTTTTAAGCTTCTCCTGCGTGAAGATCTGCGGCGCAGATGTCAGAGCGTTCGGATCGGAACCTCCCGGTCCTCCTTCGCCCACAACCATCGGTGTCTCGTATGCGGATAAATCCGACGGATTTAGACCGTTATTGATGAGTCCTATGCCTTGCATTCCGAGGTTCCTATTGTGCCAAACAATTGCCATGCTCAAATGTTCAATATTCAATTCAATTCTATATTTAGCTTTTGTGCACAATTGCTCTGTGCAGTGGTTTTTCTATTTCTATTTTTTCATGTTTTTTTTATTGATGATCGTTGTAAGCGCATTGAGTTTATAAAAACGAAATTTTAAAATGTAACAATTCTCTTATATTTTTTCAAATTTTATTAGATCTAATTGCTTTGTTTATTGGTATAATTTTGCTAAATATAAATTAATTGACTTTTCTACCAATTAACTTTTTGGTAAATTTGACTAAATTTATTTAATTAACCCAAATTGCCATGTTGATACGTTAATTCAATTTAAACTTATTTTTCAAAAAAATGTCAATTAATTAAATAGATATATTTTATAAATATTAAGTAAAAACTTTTGCACAGCCCTATAAACCCTGGAGAAATTGTACAGGAACTTTATTATTCAGTTCCTTACTTGGTTAATCACTTCGATCTCATATCAAATTGAAATTTTTTTTTAATCAACAAAAATGCAAATTAAAAATTGTATGAAATTTGCAAATAATCGGAACTTACATCCAATTTGATTGGGGCCTCACAAGTGCCAAATTGATGATAAAAAGCAAAACTGAATAGTATTCCCGGTTTACAGCCATTAGAGCTTTAATTCGTAAAACTCATCGATAATCAAATGCACACTAAATACGAGTTTCAAACAGTTTAAAGCAATTTTCAGAATTTCTAATTAAACGACAAAAACGATTTTTTGATCCGATTTTGATTGCTGTAATCGATTGTCGTGTAGAAAGTCATTGGTAGCAAGGTGATTGCGAATTACATTGTTTTAATTTTTATACTTTTTGCGAACAAAAGAACGAAACAATTTGTTCACAAATGTACTCCAATTGCTGTCGAAATGCTAGCGAAGCGAACAAACACTTAATCCATAGTTTAATTGAAATAAATATATGATATGCACGTCATCTGCTCGGCTGAGGCACACGAGAAAAAGCTGTCACATAACTCAAACAATTGAACAAGATAGAAATAAATTTGTTTTATATTTAAATTAATGCAAAGTTTGTTAAGTTGTTTTCGCACTTATTTCAAGCTTTTAGAGCGAGTGATGAAACAAAAGCCGAGCGATAACTCAGATTCAGATATGTCTGCAATTAATGGTTGAATCGGATAAATGATAGCTCGAGTGCAGCGAATGTGGATCAGCACCGCGTGCTAGCTATGCAACTGCTGCCACAATCTTACAACTTCTTCACCGCCAACTGCCTGGCCTGCCTGGCCCAGTGATCAATGCCTGTGCGCCACCCACCAGACTTTCGATTGGCTCCACTATACAGCACAGACAGCACAAGCAGCAGCACTACAACACCGACTACTCTATGTGAGACAACTCGCGCACGATTTCAATTCAGCTCCACTGCAACCTCTTTATTGTAAACTATACCCAAATTGCATGCTAAAATACAATACTATATACTGTAGTAAGAAATACTGTTTGTTATAATGGATTTGTAAGCAGATTTTATTTTATTTAAAATATATAATTATAATGTTTAATAATAATAATGTTTAATATTATAATAATAATTGTAATTATTATGTTTCAAAATATGCATATATAAAACTAATTTAAAAAGTAAATATATTATGTATAATTTGATTGATTAATCAAATAATCAAAATTTATATAAATAAATAAATATCTAAATTCTTTGTGGCTAACAAAATTTTTAATTTTACTGATAAAATACAAATTATATAGTTTGTAAAATTCTACTTTAAAATATTTTATAATGAAATAATCTTCTAAATAACGAAATTAATCTTATTATTATTATAATAGATTTGTTACTGTCTTAAGTTATATTAACTGTTTTGATATAAAAATTTTCTACACAATACATTGATACTGTATTTTATATATTAATGAATCATGATATCTTTATTAAAGATAGTAAATAAAAAAAATAAAATAAATTTTAATAAAATATACTAAAAACTTTCTAAACTGCTTATTGCATCCAAATTAAAATATTAACAAAAACTTGTAAGTCCTTGTGCTATAATTATTAAGATAAAAAATAATTATTTATTTTATTATTGCAATTAGTGCATGGTAAAACTTTAATTCTATAATGTAAATTTTATTAAACTCATAAATATAAAGCTATAATAGATATATTTTAAACTAAGAAAATATCTTCTTATACTATATTTGTAACAGACTATATTTTTAAATACCATGTAATCTAAATTTATAAGTTTGTAATTAAGTATTATTTTAATCAAACAATTTAATTAAATTAAAAATAAACAGTTAAGATTTATGAATTTATAGCCTTTAAGCAGTTTTTAGCTTATAAGGCATAAAAAATAAATTGACTTATATTACTGCAACCAAATCTCTATACTGTATAAATTGTCATTTGAATTTAACTCAAATTTAAAGGAAATGTCATAAATTCTGATAATAAAACGTCAATATATTTACGAAAACTTTAGGTCAAGTTTTAAAGCTTTGCAAAATCTTAAAGCAATAAATCTATTCGACAACATTTCTTTGCCCTTAGAATTTTTAATGTCTAATGTATAATTTTTAAATTTAATTTAATAACTTAAACATAATAAGTTTTTTTTAATTTAAATATAAATAAAATAATATGACTTCTTAGCTTGGCTAAATAGACTAGAGTAATATGCTGTTGTTATTCAAAATGCTGCTAATTAATAATTTTATGAGAGGGATTAAATCTGTCTTTTATCAAACTTGATCTTGACAAGTTCTATAAGTTAAATTTTCAAATTATTCTTACAATTTGGTAATCTAGTTTTGTATAAATATAATTTAAATAACAAACTAATTAAATATTTAATAATAAAAATATTATTTGTTGGCCATTACGTTAAAAATATGTTTATTTGATTTAATTGAGGTTTTTGTAAAAAGTATATTGCATAAAAATATTAAATGCAAATTTAACCGTATTTAAATTTTGTAGTTCCACATACTTTATTTTAATTATTATATGAAAGTTTTCCAAACAAACAAATGCATTGATCTTGGTTAAGTAAATTTTAGATTGATTTAACTTAGCAAAATAAAGGATTTAATTATTGTTATTTATTTTTAAAACCAGGCTGTTATATTTTTAGTAAAATTAACAATTACATAAAAATCTTCCACAATCAATAGAGGTTATGCAAAAATACAATAAATAGTATGGCTAATTATCATAGATTTAACTTTTCATATACTGTATAATTTATATGCTTGGTATTTAGATATATGATGAATGTATTTTAAATATTAAACATTAAAATTAATTATACTTTTTAAATTATTGAAAGAAAAAATAACAAGACAAGTTTTAGAATATTTGTTTTTGCAAAAACTTTTCAATTTTGCTTTTGTCTAGAAAATAGTGTCATCTATTGTCTAAATAAACAAGCATAAAATTTAGTTGTACATTTCTCTAGAGGTAGATGTCGTTATGTACTATGTAAATATTTGTTGCATTCGAACTA
>JAQIXC010002057.1:0-12018 GCA_034697605.1 Metabelba pulverosa
TTGTCACGTTCGACTTTGTCACGTTCGACTTTGTCACGTTCGACTTTGTCACGTTCGACTTTGTCACGTTCGACTTTTTTTTAAATACACTAGTTATAGTACAATTTTATTATATTGTATTATAGTATAAAATGTGTTGACTGATGGCATAAATGAGTTGTTCATAGAGTTTATTGCTACGCGTTTCCTTGTTCAGGTAACTAATAATTACTATAAAATACAATATCTTGTTGAAGTGTTGTAAAATAAAACTAACACGTTAAAAATTGACATGCACAAGCAGAATGACGTTTGCGTTGAAAAGCGAAAAGACAGAGCACCAGCACGTGACGGCCGATCTGAAAATCGGCTGCGACGGCGCGTTCTCGTCAATTCGGCGCGCGATGAATAAATTGACCATGTTCAACTACAATCAGCAGTACACGCTACAGCAATACGGCTACATCGAACTGGGCATCCCGGCGCGCGCCGACGGCTCGTACGCCATAGCCGCGCATTACCTGCACATCTGGCCGCGTGTTTCCATGATATATTCAACAAATATTCTATCATATTAAAGAAATTATAATGTATATAAATTTTTTTAATTATTTACTAAGTAATAATCGACTTTTTCATATTTTTATTTAATTTAAATAAATCTTATAACAATAATTGTTTGTGCATACATTGAAGCTCATTTATAAGGTAGAATGAAGGCACAAATATAACTAGTGTATGCTATTTAGACTCAAAAAACATCCGAATATCATCTCAGATCATTATCTATCAATACAAAATTACAGTTTGCAATGCTAAAATTTTTTAAAAATATAAATATAAACAAAAAAATAAAACTTGAATTAGATTTAGCAAATTTATTATTCTGTTTAAACATGTTATATTTATGTTTTGATTATAGTCACACTATATAAGGACTACAATATTGATATTTATTTAAATCATTGATGAGATTCTACCATAACTGTTGTGTTTTCAAAATTGGAATTAAGATATTTCCGACTTTTCCGTATAGGAGCAGAACCTGCTGTCGGCGCCCATTCTCGGTGTCGGAGTAGCGCTGAAACGGCGGAATCGGTTTGCAGTCGGCGTTACAGTCGCCGACTTCGCTAAAGTCGTGATATAAGGGACCGACTAATCCGTTCGCGAAGTTCGGAAAATATTTGCGAAACAAGTCTTTCGGCAGCGCTTTCCGCAGACGACGTACGGCCGTCGGCTCTGCAAAAGTCTCGTTTTGCAGTATTTTTGCGATAATTACGACCAACTCTTCGGGAATATAGCAGAAGTCGCCGAATGTGTACTGATACGTCTCGAGAATTGTGTAATCGGAGAAATAGGTAAGTTTGTCTAATAAATTAGCACGCTCTAATTTGCCGGTGCGTTGATTAATTTTTAGTTCGTTGTTATGGCTCACGGGCGTCAGCCGCGTGCTATCATACAGGCTTCGCTTTAAATTGTACAGTTCATTGAATGCGTGCCATAGAAAAAATACAATGCTAGTTTTTGAAATAAAATAACTATAATTAAAATTTGATTTACTAACCATAAAAATAAATTATTTTTAACAAGAAACGCAGTGACAATTATTGCAACACGTTAATAAAAGTTGCTAAATATAATGTAAAAAAACGGTAATATTATACGTGTTATATATACATGTAAATAATTTTATAACATATCATCTAAACCAAGCTTCATAATTTTATGAAAATCACACAAAAATTCATCTTGTTATTAATGTAAAATTGAGCTAGACGATATCTAAATTTATAAATTATTTCACATATTTAGATTACTTATTCAGTATTTTGTGTTTAAATATTTGTGAAATACAATACGACTTAATTTACCCAAACCTATAACAAGTATTCTGATTAGTCATACGTTAGCTCCCAATCAGAATACGCGTTATATGTTATGAGTAATTCAGTCGATTTGAGTTCAATTATAATATAATTATTAACTATTATTTCAACTCCACTGTTAGAGTACATATATTTACGGATAGGTTTTAAATATCACAAATAGTCTATAAATGGAGCGAAACTGACGAAGGCTGATCAAAACAATAAATAAGCTTACTCATTAGGTGCGTTAGGCGCACTGTGATCGCCATACCAGCCCCCAATGGACAGGTGTGGCGGGAAATGGTCGCCGCGGCCAAAGAGATCTGCCTCTTGCATGGCAGCGGCTTGCACTTCGGGCGAGCTCCAAGGTGGTAGCGTGCCGTCCGGATTCCACTGCCGGCGCGTGCATTTTACCAGGCTTAAATTGGCAAACATGCCGTCGTTGACGCAATAACCGGTCGAGTAGTTGCCGGTTGTGCCAAAATAGTCCCACAGTATTGAGTGTTCCGGTGCCGCGAAGTCCAGTTCCGGAAACTACGTATTCGACAAAAAAAAATATTACAATTGTATATTGTATCTAGTTTATATTTTGGTGATAACATGATAAAATATATAATATTAATTTAGCAGTATTAAATATACAGTATTAAAAGAAATCACGGTTACGTATCACCGTATTTAAAAATATGCAAATATTATTCTTTAATAGAGTTTTTCTGATATAATTTTAAAAGTTTTGAACGTATTAAAAATTCTTTTGGTGAAAAGTTTGGGGGCTAGATTTTGGATTATTTGAATCAAAATTTTTTAAAATTGGTTACGCGGTTTCCGTAATATTCATCGATATGTCGTACCCGCAATTTTTTATAATACTGTATATATTATTTTTAGCTTAGCCCAATGCAGAAAAAATTTATCAAGCAAAATTTCATATAATTTTTATCAGTTCCTATATATTTTATAACAATTATGCAAATTTACCCATAATGGTTCAAACATTTTCGGATTAATTTTGCGAATAGCATGTTCCAATTTTAAGGACAACACTTTGTGGAAAGCGCCGCCTTCGGCTGACTTGTGCGCGGCCTCCCACCAGTTTGCGTGCAAATTGGCCAGGTACGCGATGTAACCGCTTTTGTATAAAATGCGAAATATTCGCAGCACTTCCAGCCGCTCGTCCTCTCGCATACACTTCCACTGTTTGCGCACATGTATCTTCGCACAGGCAGGTCTGAGCGGTTTATACGCGGCTTCAGTCAAGTGCTTGTGTTGTATGTATTTCCGCGCGTTCTCCACATTCGCGTCGGTGTAGTCCTGACTATACGGACAGCGTTTGTAGATATTCTCAAAGCAGTTGTCTTTTGCTGTTTTATCATACAATTAGTTATACATGATATTTAAAATACAAAAATAATCATTCTAACTTACTTTTCAATTGATTGGAATCATGCATCATGCATAACAATATTAAAACTGACCAATAAACATGCTTAAAACCAAACATTTTAATAATATTTAAATAACAAATTATAGTAAATTTAAAACATATATAAATTGGAAATTCAAAACTACAATCATATTTATAGGTTTAACATAAAAATTGTTTTACATTTTAGATAATTATGTACAGATGTTTTAATTTATATAAAAAATTAAAATTTAATTAAAAGTTGAATGATCATTTTATTGTTTATTCATAATTAAGCATAATTAATCATAGATATTATAATAACAAGATAACAAGATAAAATGTTTTACATTTTAGTTAATTATATACAGATGGTATAATTTTCAAAAATAAAAGTTGAATGATCATTTTATTGTTTATTCATAATTAAGCATAATTAATCATAGATATTATAATAACAAGATAACAAGATAAAATGTTTTACATTTTAGTTAATTATATACAGATGGTATAATTTTCAAAAATAAAAGTTGAATGGTCATTTTATTGTTTATTCATAATTAAGCATAATTAATCATAGATATTATAATAACAAGATAGCAAGATAAAATGTTTTACATTTTAGTTAATTATATACAGATGCTATAATTTTCAAAAATAAAAGTTGAATGATCAGTTTATCGTTTATGCGTAATTAATTCATTATTTAAAAAAACAAATTTATAAATAAATTGATTTTTAAAAATTAATTATCAGCAAATAATTAAAATGTTAATTAAATAAGTTATTAATATGTGTGCTGTAGTAAAACATATATTATTTATATAAATCTTTATGCCAGGTTTGGCAATTTAAACATTAAAATTATTACATGCACATAAAAAATAGTAAAATATTTTAAAACACACTTATTGTATTACTTTATCTGTTATAGTTTGGTCAGGAAATATGGGGTCAGCAAACCTTCTAAAATTAGATGCTAATAACCTTTGACCTTAACATTATTTATGTTAAATTATCTCTAGCAGTTTTCAAACAGTTCCAATTCTACGACGATGGAAATTGCTTGAACATCATATTACGTAATAAAATTATACTCGGATTCCTAATTGTTAGTTACAAATTTGTTATTGTAAAGTTTATTAGTGAAACACTGTTACTATAAATGTTTATTAGTCTCAATGGTCAATAATCTCAATTGTCATTACAATCAAAATATATAAAGGTAAAATTATTATTATTTAATAATTATAAATAATGATTATTATGTTTGTAATATATTGTTAGAGAAAATTACCTGAGAGTTGTCCACACGCCGCGGCACAAATACCTTGCAATTTTTACATATTGCTGTTTAATTGTGATATTTCAATACTATTTAGCATGTTTGTACTGTACTGCTAAAGTGTTATTTTAATACTGATAAAGTAATACTGTTTTAAATACTAATAACTATATTGTAATTTGATACTATTATTGATTATACTATTCTACTTTCGTTATCTATTAGTTATTACCTGTTTAATGATTTTTGTGCAGCACAAGTCCACCTATCTGCACCAGACAATTCGGCCGTTAGTAGTGTTTAACGCCGCCCAGTGGCTCTGTCAGCAGCCGCTCTATATAGAAGAAGGCGTTTCGATCTCGTCGGAATGGCATTCGATTCACCGCATTGAGGGGATCGGGTCGTTCGTTGCCGGCGAATCGGACGAGCTAAACGTAGACACTAATAGCGAAAGAGATCTAAATCCCGCTCCGGTAGACGAATGGGACGAGACCCGCGGGGACAAGATTTTGATTCCGGGCGGCGACCAGACATTTTTAAAAGAAGGCCTCGTCTTTGCACCTGGAGAGCGCGTCAGTCCGATATCGTTACTGGGTGACAAATACTCAGAGGAATTATCGTTCCCGACAATCTACAGCGGCCGCAAACGGGAAACAACCGTCAAGATGTCGTACAACGATATCGCCAAATCGGAGATCCGCCGAAAGGACCGCCGATGCTGTAGGCCGGCAAAGCTGAGACTCGTTGGACCAAACTGTTTGTGATACTCGCCGATGTGCTTAATCACCAGAAGATCACGGCTGAAGAGGCGGCGCTAATGTCGTACGTTGAAAAGTGCGACTTAATACGTGCGGATTCGGTCACATGTGCTCGATACTTTGATCATCGGTTTCGCGAACTCTTCAAAGTCATCGGCGCAGCGAACGGACCGTTTGTCGGACACAAAGTGCTGGACTCCTATGTCCGCATTGAGTTTCAACACCGAGGCTCACCTCATGTGCATTGCTTATTGTGGCTTGAAAATGCTCCGCAATTCGACTCGACGTCGCCTCAATCGGTTCGGCAGTGTGAGGACTTCGTTGCGCGGTTTATCACATGCTCGACGAGCGAAGACTCACCGGTTTAGCTGACGCGCTACCAGTACCACAAGCACTCGAAGACGTGTAAAAAGTTCAAGAATGACGACACCGTTTGCCGCTTAGGAGTACCGTTCCACCCAATGTCCCGCACCCGGTTTCTACAACCGCTCGACAAGGAGACGGTGAGTGATGCGGACGCCGATCGTTACGATGAACATTTGGATCGGATAGAAGACTACATCGGCGACATCGACCGCAAAATGCGGCAACAAAAAGGCAAGTCCCAATTAACTTTAAATTTTACTCAGTTTTTGTACGCGTTAAGCATTAGCGAGGCCGAGTATCTGATGACAATAAGATACTCGCTTAAGCGCAGTAAAGTATTTCTAGAGCGCGCGCCGGCAGATATTCCCATTAAAGCGTTTAACAGAGATATACTGCGCATGCATCGCGCGAATATAGATTTGCAGTTTGTATTAGACCGATACTCGTGCGTCCACTACATCCTCAACTACATCAACAAATCGAACAGAGGTATGTCGTCTCTACTGCGATCGGTTGTTGAGGACTGCAGGAACGGCTATGTCTCGCACCAGCAGAAGCTGTATAAGATCTGCTCTACATTTATGAACTGCAGTGAAGTGTCGAGCCATGAAACCGTCTATATCCTGCTGTCGATGTCTCTCTCGATTGCAAGTCGGCCGACAATATTCGTCATTACGGGCGAACGAGAGAAACGGACGCGAATCCTTAAGTCTGAAAAGGAATTGCGCGAACTGGATTCGAACTCAACCGAAATTATGGTTCTGGGACTGTTGGAGTACTACTGCGCCCGGCCAGTCGAGTTGGATAACGTGTGCTTAGCCGACTTTGCAGCGAATTATAATTTCTCGCGTACGCGTAAACGCACAGTTACTTTAGAAACGGGAAAAGACGATTGTAGCCCCGATGGGGTCTTCAAGTTGAATGGCGGGAAAGGTTGGCTCCGTAAGCGGGTCAAACCGAAGGTCATCCGGTATCGGCGATACCAGCGGGAGAAGGATCCGACTAATTTCTATCGAGAGCGAGCAATGTTTTATTAGCCGTGGAGAGACGAAGACATGGACTTAATTGGTCGGGATTGTCGACAGTTGTGTACGGACAATAAAGAGGTGATTGATGGGCGTGAGCGCCAGTATGTCGACAACCCGGCGACGGACTTCGATGCATTGGCCTCACGCGTAGAAGCCGATGCAGTTAGTGATAACATAAACCCGAACGAAGACATTGATCAGAAGAGCGAATACGCTGTATACGACTTGCAGCGACCGCAGACAAAAATTGAATTGAAGTTCGGACGAAGCCAGTCGCGCGTTAACGGCAATAACAAACAAACCGGCACGTTTGCAATGGCAAATGTGGTCAGTGATAGTGACTACTCGGTACTTTCCCGCACGCTCAACAATCTTCAGCGCAAGTATTTCATGGGCACAATGCACTTGGTAACGACGTCGGCTGATCCGCTCTACCACTTCGTGACGGGAGGTGCCGGCACTGGCAAAAGTGTGCTTATTCGCGCGCTTTACCAATCACTGCTGCGTTGGTACGGCTTTAAGTGTCCGGATGCCGGCGACAAAATAAAGATTCTGCTACTTGATCCGACAGGAAAAAGCGCATTCAGCATTGGCGGCACGACAATACACGCGGCGCTTGGCACCACCGTGTCGCAGAATGCGGCGCTTCCACTGATGAGTGGCGACACAAAGTCAACCATGCGATACCGGTTCTGGTTCCTAAAGGCAATAATCATTGACGAGATTTTAATGGTAGGCGCGCAGACGTTCCGGAAGATTGACCATCAATTGAAGCAAATCTTCGACAGTAGTCTTCCATTTGGTGGAATGTCGGTTTTTTGTTTTGGTGATTTTAACCAACTTCGACCTGTGATGGACCGATACGTCTATGAATCGGCCTCTCAATCGGACTACACACTGTTGGCCGGATCACTTTTGTGGCGCCAGTTCCGAATGTTTCGCTTGACTGAAATCATGCGCCAGATAGATGACTTAGTGTTTGCCCAGACACTCTCACGGCTATCTATTGGACAACTTCTGGCGAAAGACATCGAGTTGTTTGTGTCGCGCCTTTTTGCCAAAACGAGTGATCAGTTGCCGGCAAAAGCGGTTTGCATTTTCGCAACTAACGAGCAAGTTGATCGCTTCAACCGTCTGGCGTTAGAGCAATCGCCGGAGCCGGGCTATACAGTGGAAGCGTTCGACCATATTGTGCAGACTATAAATTATAATGTAAGGTGTGGCGCGTTGGCATCAGTCGCGCATATGTCGACGCAGAAAACATATGGCCTGCCGAAAACAGTCGTATTGAAGGTCGGCATTCGTTACATGATTACCACCAATATCGACATAAACGACGGGCTCGTCAACGGCACGAGCGGTGTTCTTCGCCATGTTGATTTTAACGCACAAGACAAGGTGCAAATACTTCGATTTAAGTTTGATGCCAGCCGTGTTGGTTCAGCGGCTCGATCGGTATTTTTGGAACGCCGAGATGGTGACCGGCTTTTAACTCCGATTTGCGCGTCATTCGCGACATCAGTACAAAGACCGATTGTCGACTGGTTTTAGTGAGTTGCCGGCAGTTTCCAGTTGTCCCGGCTGAGGCCATAACCATCCACAAGTCTCAGGGCCAGACCTATGATCAAGTCGTAGTGGACATGGCCAGGAAACTCGATCTGTCGTAGACGTACACTGCTTTCAGTCGGGCAAAGACAGCATCTGGATTCGTTTTGGTGGAAGACGAACTTCGGCCTATTGTGGGGCGCGGAGACGAGCACTCCATTGTCAGAGAGATGCGACGACTGGAACAGGAGGCGCCGCTCACTTTTGATTTGCGATTCTTGGTTGACGAGTTGCCGCTGAAGCCGAACGCACTCGCCATCGTCTACCTTAATGTCGGATGTTTGGCGACGCACTCCGTAGATCTTCTGGCCGACATGAACATTGCGGCGGCAGAAGTTTTGATATTTGCAGAATCGAAAGCGAATGGCGTTGCTATACCCGGGTTTGAGCTAATGGACGAACTTGCGGCAAAGGATACGCGTCCAATGGGGACATCGTTTTACTGCAAAATAAGCCAAAGCAATAACTTTCAAGGAATTGTGGCGCAAAAGACACTGGAGTGCAAGAGCGCGCACATTGAGTATATGGCGGTGCGATATGGCAAACACATCCTGGTCGGGGTGTACGCGTCGCCGAAGTATCCAAAGCCCACGGCTGTGATATAGCTGTCCGATTTTATTCGGCTGCTTAAAAAGCAAAGCGAGTCGATCTCTGTGTTCGCGGACCTCAACATCGAGGTAAGTTTGCCAATTTTCCGACAACTCGAAGACGAGATGGGCCGATTGGGATTAAAAGCCGGGTTTTCCGAAGGTGTCCCGACCAACGCATACGGCAACCAAATCGATTGGTTTATAAGTTTAAGTTGTGGCGCGGTTTCGTGGGTTTACGAGACTCTTGGCCTGGACCATAAGAGCTCATTTCCGTCGTTAAAATATTTTTTAAAAATGTAAATAGCCATTGTGTAGAACTATATTATACAGAGTTCTGATCAAAATTTCAGAATACTAGAACGAACTAATTTTTAGATATTGCGTTAGAATTATGTGGTAATTGAGAGCTATTATCATTGACTAAATATTAGGGACTTGGCATCAAAAGTATTAAAGTCATACTGGGCAGTCTTGTTTAATAGTTCTTATTGAATTTGTAAAAAATTTTAAATAATATATGTGATTTAAGTTTTGAGCCGTCTGTATCTATTATGGATTATAGTCTTACGAGCCTTTCCGAACCCATAATAACAACGACGATTACATGTGTTCACGAGGATGGCGTCTAGCATCTGTACTGTGCCTTTACTTCCGTGCTCTCGATAATGTCAGTTCGTCTGAGAAATAGTTCGACCACTTTGCCAAAAAATTCATTCGCAAGCAACAGATAAGACGCATTTATAAACAGAATCTTCAAAAGTCGTTGGCCATAGCAAAAGCGAGTAGAGCGGTAATCTTCGTGGAGAATAACGCCTTGTAAAAAAACCAAACGATTATTGCGCGAAGCGATGAACATTCTCCAAAAAGACATGGCAATGGCCAAGAAAGCTACACGAACTGGTGCTATTAATCTAATGGCATTTATTGTCTTGTGTTCGACCGCAGGATATTACCTGGCCATAAGGACCAGAATCGCAAACGTTATTACTCCCGACAGCTTCTCGATAAAGCCAAGATCGCCGAAAATTATGTTTTATAGAAACAAATTATTTTGAATAATTTAATATAAAATAAAAATATTAATTTAATATAAATGTTTAATTTTAATATCTGTGTGTTGACATGCAGGTGTTATCTTAAAATCACTAGTGTATTAGTATTAAAGTACAGTTCCCTATTTGCAGTAACCATTTCATTGACACTTTAAATCTTATGTGCCAATTGCTTTAGTGTTATGTTGCGTTAGTTGTTTTGCATTCCTCACAGTTTATATAAGAACATTGAGTGTCTAGCCGCGTCCCTCTTTGGAAACACATGCGTTACGTGGTTGGTCACGCCTTTTGTTTGTGACACGCACTGATGTGCGGTTTTTGGCTACATCCCCTGTTCGGAAACACATGCGATTAGTGGTTGGTTGCGTCTGACCACAACGCACATCCCCGTGCCGTGTCTGGCCACGTTTCCCTTAAGAAACATATACGTTCAGTGACTGATTGCCTTAAGCGTCTGGGACACGCATTGTTGTGCGGTGTCTAGTCGATTGTATTATCTACATGCACTGGTGTGAAGTGTCCGGTCGCGTCTGTCGCATGGTGTACGTCTGGTGTCCTGTGTTTAATCTATCCTTTAAACTGTACTACACACAATTGTGCGGTGTTGGGTCGTGTTGCTTTTTTGGGATACCTTTTATCAGTGTCTGAACAAGTCCCTTGCTAGTAACACATTAATATACAGAGTATGTTTGTGTTTTCAATGTTGGGATATGCACTAGAAACAGTGTTCCACTCCAACCATTACATAGTTATTGGAGTAGGAATGCCGCATTCTGGCCATAGCAAAATTATTAAATACAGGCGTGGATACTATAATGTTATGGTTTGGTTTACGCATAACCCTTAGAGTTATAAAATATATATAAAATACCAACTCGATTCTATACCGTTCCTCTTCTCTTTGTCCATGTCTTATATGTTAGTTTAATTATTATATGTTTAAGGTTTTTGAGTTGCACCGAGAAGGTAGACCTTTAATAAAGAAGTACAGTTTCTTAACAGTTTAAAAACGTTATTGCGTGTGTAAAGACCGTATGGGCATAGTTTCGAGGGTAAACGCAACCACCATTACATATTTGTGTTAGCATGGTGGAATATAATATAAGCGAGATTTGACATGTATACCATAGAAAGCGTCTCTCCGAGACAATGCCCGCAAAGTGCGATTGGTCATTTGATTAGAATTAGATTTATATTGTGATGGCCGGTGTAAGCGGCCGTACCCACATCAGAACAATATTAATTAGCATAAAATTCACTAAAATTTTAATTTAATTTAAAAATAAATGTTTAAAATAACATTTTCTATTTAAAATTTTATAAATTAATTAAAGCTCAATTATAATTTTTATATTAAAACATTATGATTTTTAATAGCTTTGATGGCTGCAAGCAAAGAAAAGGTATATATAATTTTACCTCTGACCCCACCCCAGAGGGTGTGGCATTAAAAGTTGCATTATAATTGCTTAACTGATCAGTAATATTAATTTAGGTTTAGAATGGGTGACTATCAACAAACTGATATTGAGGATAGTACAACTATTAATGTGTGGTATGGGAAATTGCATTAAGATGGCTTGGCTGATCACTAATGTTAATCTAGGTTGATGAGGGGTGACTTTTAACAAGCTGATATTAAAGATAGTACGACAATTAATATGTGGTATGAGAATTTACATTAAGAGGGCTTGGCTAATCACTAATATTAATCTAGGTTAATAATGGGTGACTTTCTACGAGCTCATATTGAAAGTTGTACAACAATTAATGTGTGGTATGGGAATTTACATTATAAGGGCTTTGTTGATCACTTATATTAATCTAGTTTAATAATGGGTGACTTTCAACGAGCTGATATTGAGAATTGTACAACAATTAATGTGTGGTATGGGAATTTACATTAAGAGGGCTGGTGTAAACACATTGGTGGATGGTATGTATTAGTGGAGTGTATACTGCCATAGGAAATGCATTGCATTGGGCTGGTGTACTTAGGGGAAGTCTTGTAAAAATGCACACTTTTAAAGTTATATTTACAGCGCGCCAATTTTAGATAGCTTACAAATGGAACACATT
>JAQIXC010002058.1:0-12018 GCA_034697605.1 Metabelba pulverosa
TAATCTTTAAGAAGAATGCTATCGTTATTAATGTAAAATTAATCAAAATTTGTACAAAATCTTAAAATCTATTCGTACATATCGTTTATTTAAGCATATTTTTCAACATTCATTTATTGAGCATATAATTTGCAACATAAATTACTAAACTTTACTATTTTTGTGGAGAAAATTGTTACTTGCTGATTAATACTTTAAACTAATGATAAACAAACATGTGTAGATAAAGTTCATTATTATTTTAAAAGTATTTTATGGTGAATAAATAAGTTCAAATCTTATATTTTTATTTTTATTATAGCTCAACTCATCTTTAATTGTAATTATATTTATAAATATACAAGTCTAAATGGTACAATTGTGCCAAAGTGTGCACAACTGCAAATTAGAATTTTATAGATAAGCGAAAAACTTACAAAAATTAATTAGATACAATACAATATAAATAAATTTTTAGTTAAAATATATATTCGCTTTTAGCTGGTTTTGGTGAAATAAGCACTGTTTCCAAAATTACATAATTCTAAATGTGTATATTTTATATGCAGCATTTCCAATAAATTGCACGGACTCTAAAACGGCATTTTCTCGGAAACGGGTTAACCGATTTGGACAAACTTTAATTCGATTTGTTCAGAATTCACCCACGCAACATCTCACCAAAGCAATTTTGAATAAGTTATCTAATATAAAAATTATTCTTGAATTTCATTTTTTGCATGTTAAACAATGCAAAATTTTCAACCGATAATTTTTACAAATTATTTATTTTAATGTTTAAAACCTAATTCAAATTGTTTTAAAACCTAAATTATTTTAATTTGGATTTAAATTATTTAGGAATTTTACTAGTTTATTGCAAATAATGAAATATTTTATTATTTGCCCATTATGTTCTATGGAAATTACAAGTTATGCTAATTTTTATATTAGGTAACCTATTCAAAATTGCTCTGGTCAGAAGCTGGTTGCGTGGGTGGATTCTGAACAAATCGAATTAAAGTTTGTTCAAATCGGTTAACCCGTTCCCGACAAAATGCCGTTTTAGAGTCCGTGCAATTTATTGGAAATAGTGTATATTTGCTATGTTTAATAAAAAATTTATTTGTACAATTTTATTTTATATTTATTAAGAATTAAATTTAATAAAACTAATTTAAAATCGGATTAGTACTAATCGAGATATCGGGGATTTAAGAGTTGCGGACCGAACACTCGTTGGGCAGCGCTTTTATAGTATTTTTGTTATCATTACAAAATGATTTTTCAATTTAATTCACATTATCGTATTTATTATTATTTAATGTATAAATTAGTTAAAATAAAATTATGATCTGATTAATTTTAATAAAGTTATCGCTGTTTAAAGTTTTGCGAACCGAACTACTCTTTGTGTAGCGAACGCTCGTTTGCATTGAACTCAATGAGAGAAACAATTGCTTTTCTTAAACTCAAAACAAAACTCTTTTTTCTCATAGAGTTGAGTGAATGCGAGCGTTCGCTACACACACTTTGCCCGAAGAGTTTTTCGGTCCCCAACTCTTTAATCCCCGATATCTCAATTAGTACTAATCCTATTTTAAATTAGTTTTAATAAATTTAATCCTTAATAAATATAAAATAAAACAATATAAATAAAATTTTTATAAGACCTAGTGATTATATATAAAATATACACTTTTAAAATTACGTAATTTTGAAAACAGTATAAACTAAAAGAGACTCTAAAGAAATGTAACTATAAATTAAAAATAATTAATTAAAAAAATTAATTAAAAATTAAAGAATCTAATGAATGCACAAATGCTTTACCACTATTTGACGTTAAATACGCAAAAACTGTGATTTTGGAAAAGCGTAAAAGACCAAAAATTGTGCTAGATAAGCATATCTAAAGAGAAAAAAGTGTATTTATGTTTAATATTGTACATACTATAATATTAATAAGACATGCTAATAAGTATTGATTAATTGAGGAAAACATAATGTTAAAATTAGTTAAAATCAAAACAAATTTAAATAAAATGATTGATTGCGTAAGGATTATAAATATTTAAATAAATGATTTATTCTTAGGCTTAGTTTAAAACTTCATATTTATAGATCTACAGTGGGTTTAGAAATGATTGAACGACTTTTGCTTCTATTGACTGACAAAACTTGCAGTTAGTCCTGGATTGTGGTCCTCGCCATTTGTGTCCCCTATCCGGCGCTATCTTTTACATTTCATATCGATTTTCATAGACTTCAACGTTAATAACGCCTCGATTTGAGCCCTCATTTCGCTGTATTCGCCGATTCTCTGCTTCAGTCCCGGCCTCGAAATCCAGGTCTCACTCTATCTTATAATTGTTTTCAACCGTTTCTCTCATCTTTACGCTTATTCTCAAATCTTGATTTCTCATTTAATCTCTAACATGCAATATACTGTATGCACAGAATATAAAGAATATATATTGAGTAACGTTTAGGCAAATCTTAGAAATCTTTTTATGTCTGTTCTGTCGGACACCTTATCGCTGCCATAATCTCCAACTGATGTCAGACTGTTATTAAAATAGAGTTTAAAAGCGAATCACTTTATCAACAAAAATATTATTTTAATACTATTTTCTACATTAACTGAAGACATAAAAGATAAAAATTCTTATTTAGAAAAAAATGCTATACATTGCATAAATTCTATTTTATTGAACAAAAGTCTATTTTCTATTTGGAATAAGTTTTCTATTTTTGTATTAAATTCTAATATAAGAGTAAAATGTAGGCAAAATTCAATGCATTCAATAAACATAAAAATACAAAGTATAGTTTGATAATAATTTGAAAAAAGAATAACTCCATTAAAATTTTATATTTTCAAAAATAGTTGCGTATTATTATTGAAACGAAAATCATTTAATCGAGAAAATAGAAAAGATTAAAATTTGTTGTATATAATATGTAAAATTATAAAAGGTAGAATCGATTGTTTGTGAGCAGTTGTTTGCTATCATCTAAGCATTAAATTTCGCAAATTCTTAGTTAGCTCTCGGATCGGGTTCTCATGTAATTAAAGTTTTATCTTTCACTTCATTTCTTGAAAAATAAAAGATAAGAGAAAATTATAATTAGAAATAAGTTTCAAAAGGTATAGAATATTCGCAAAAACTTTAAAAAAGAAAAAAGAGAGCAAACAATGAAACAAACTTCTCGTCATTTGCTTATCATAAACGAAAAGATGAATTTAAACAAATTCTAATTTTAGTAATAATTTATCTAGATATAAAATTTCGGCTAAGAAAAGGTCATATACAGTAATTAGTGTTCACCTGTTCATACGTAACGATCTATAGGTGCGATTGAGCCAATCTGCGAGCGTGGATGCAATGCACTGGTAGTCAGCGCAGCGCACAATGCAATTGCTTTACCGTATCGTTGAATACGAGTGTTCGACGCGAGGAGAGGAGAGACGAGAGACGAGGCATTTAATCAGTTGAAATCTGCTGCCAATACAATACAATTTGCAACGAACGACACACAGACAACACCGACAACACCGACAAACACCGAACCACCGACACCGACACATCGGCACCGACACACTCGAGCACTCGAGCGTTTTTAATATCAATTTCATATTTTACTTTCAGATTAATATTTTCATTGTTTCTTATTAAACAAGGCATTCTTTGCATATTTCATTCAATGTTGCATGTTCAAAAACGTTTCACCACTTTCTCCGTCGCCTCCAAATCTATATACTCTGTATCTAATAACTGTTTTTGACAAAAAGTGAACAGTTTTAATCTTAACGTATTTTCAAATTCATCTAATTGTTATTATCAATATTTTAAATAATGTTTTAAAGTTTTGGATCTAATTGTGTTAATGTTAACATTACTTTCTGGGTAAGTAATAATTTTTTAAGTTTTACTTATTTAAAATAGTCAATATGTAATTGGAAATTTATTCTGTACAATCGCTTAGAATTAACAATTGATTTGTGTAAAAGCAAATATTATAAGTTAGATTTTAAGAAATAACGATTGATGTTTTTTATCCTTTAAAATTTTGTTTATATTAGTAATGTTTATATAAACAATACTTTTTTTATTATACTATTTTGATATAAATTTAAACATATATTTAAAAAGTTTACTATTTTTCTTATTTAAGCTTGCTCTTTTTATTATTCTATTTTGTTAATTTACTAAAAATAAGTTTTGCTATAAATAAGATATTTTATGGTTATATTTTAAAATTTGTCTTATAATTTAATGCAACAAGGGACTATTAGAATTTTATTAACTTAGAAAATAAAAATTTTATATAAATTTTACAATTAATATTTAGTTTTAAACAATTGAGTTGTAAATTTGCTAAAACCTAATGTATTGTATTACTGTACTGTTGATTTTATATAATAATCTTATTTAAAATGTGATAATATTTTTAAAAATGTTTATTAAATGTAATAAAGTTCCCAAAAGGAATATTATTGGTATTATGCTAATATTTTCTAACTAACTTGCTAAGTTTTTGACTAAATTAATTAAAGTTAAATTTAACAAGTTAAATAGTTGTTTAAATTTAACCTAACTATGTTATAAGAAAATGTTTAATAATAACAAGATTTACTAAAATTTGTTTTAAAAAATATAAATACAAATATAAACTTGGACATTTATTAGATTGAGAATAAAATTTTGATACTCTTTTCTTTATCGCCAAAATTGACTAAACTTTAGAAACTACAACTATTATATAAAAACTAAATATGACGTTTCTATTTCACTAAATTGTTAAATTTTACTTTAATATGTACAGCATTTTGCATAGATTTAAATATTAAATTTTAGTCAAAAATATATTGTTTCTATGGTATATCGCAATATTCATAGCATAAAATTTTAAACATGTAAAATAAGATTAATACATGTTTATGTAGAATGGTATGTTTTTGTGCAACTAAATAAAATTGACTGTGCAGAAAGTTTTAAAGCACATTTTTAGTAATACAAACGACATTTCAAACGACTAGAATGATAAAAGTTAGACAACAGAGACAAAAATTTAAGTGTTTTAAGACTTGGCACAAAAATGCACAGTTTGTAAGTGCTTAAAATGTTTGATTAGGTTCATATTTTTAAATTTTATTATGTAAAATCTAACAATTTATTTGAAATAAAATATTTTCATTAAATATATTTTTTAATGTTCTTAGCTTTATTCAAAATAAATATGTCTTTTCCATTCAACTTAAAATGCATGCTTGATTTTTCAAATTAAAATTATTTCCTATTGTGCTAATACCCTTACTTAATACTCTGATGGTTTTTATTTTAAAAATAATGGTGGAAAATATTTTAATGTTAATTATTTAATGTGCCATGCTCCGTTTCGGGATTATAGGATTAAGAAAGAAATTACTTATGTTATTGACGTTTATATTATTATCTGTATATCATTAGTAAATGTGAATCACTTTTATAAGATTGCGTTCACATCTTCACAACATATTTCAATCAGCGACTCATGTAATCTGATTCTAATATTGTGTTTGACATACAAGAGCCCAATATTACTATTATTACGGCATTGTTTGTTAGATTGTTTCTATTATGAAAATTATTTGATCGCATTATTGATCCTGGATAAATTGAATGCTTAGTAATTCTATATCTTATAATAAGTTTATATGTAATACGTTTTTATAAAACACTGAAGCCTAAATACATTTTTAAAATTAAGCCTAAATATTTTAAATTTTAATAAGAGTTTAAAAATTCTGTACACAAATAAAATAAATTAATAAAAAAATTTATATAAAACTGTTCATAAAGACTCCCTTTTATAAATCACCGAACCCAAGGTCTTTTTAGGTCTGGTTCCAGGTCTTGGCTTTCAAGTTTATTGCAGGGATGAATTTTCAGAAAGAATACTTGTTGGAATTTTTTATCTAGATACTTTTCATTGTTTACTGTCATATGCTGTTAGAAAGAACTGTATGGATGTAAAGCATTTATTTTTATTTTAACTGCAGTTTATGTTGACAAACGTTTATAGCATCTAAGAATAATGGCAATTTTATTAAATTATTTAAATTATAACCATCAGTATTTAATAAATATTTTATTTAATTGTTTTCGCAAATTACATCATAGTTATAAAATCATGCTCAAATTTGTTTTTTTTAATATAAATTTGAATTTACTTAATTGTTCTTTTTAACTAGTTAGATACTAAGTCACAAATTTATAATAAAACTATACTCATTATGTGTTTTTCTAAATAGTTGTATTATATTTTAAACTTTATACATTGTGAATAAACACGATTCTTGTTATTTTAAAAAATTTGTTACTATAAAAATTTTACTAATTAACTATCTATATAAAAAATTTAATTAATATTATATTTAAAAACTAACAATCTACATATTGAAAAATGTAAAACTAATGTTATTAATAATAAAAATATTCAATTCCTAAAACAATTAGATGAGATGTGATTGTGGTAGCAGTTGTTGCAATCGAATCGCCAGCTTTGACGCTAACATTATATTTCCATTTCATCGGTTAGTTTGAAAATGTGAGTCGAGTCGAGCCGATGGAAGCATTTAATTGAAGGAAATATTTGTGTCTTTTCGCAATTTAACCCGAATCAAAAATAGTCTAATGTCTGACTATCCATTTTAGAGCCAAACAAAAAGAAATTATAAGTGTTAGGTGAACAATTCGGCTTAGCGTTAAAAGCCTAGGGATCATGGTGAAAACATTAATCTCTTAAAGATTAGATCGAAACATAACATTCAGTTCATATATAACTTATTGATAAATAGAAAGCGTGTGTCGATTGAAACAATTCAGTGAATGACACAAACCATAATGTATTGACACTTATCGCTATTATTTGGTCGATAAACATAAACCATATATATATCACTAATATCAAACATCTTTTATATTTTAACCTACCACTTTTTTAACCAATCTATAAAAAGCCAGCTTAGATAAATTTTTATAAAATTTTAGCATTGAATATAATAACAATATATTTTAAATATTGCAATTGCGTTTTAACAAATCATTAAAATATAGTAATTACGAAAATATAATTTTGTTATATATTGATATAAACAATTAACTAAATTATATAATAAATAAATGTTTTATATAGAATAATTTGTAAATATTTTTAATTAATTTAAATGCTTAAATGTTTAGGCGAAATAATTTGATTAATTGTTTATTATTTAGGAAATAATATTTGAAGTGAAATTAAATTTTAGTCACACCTATAACGACTTGAATTTTTATATATAATAAAGTCTATAACAAGTAATAGAATGAGATATAAAGTGAAGAAAGAATAGAAGATTTCGTTTCTTAAAAATTTCTTTTAGCAAAAAGTGAGAGATAAGAAAAATAGAAATGAAATATAAGGAGAAAAAGCAAAAATAAATCTAAGAATCCAATGAATTCTGTTAAGAAATACTTATTAAATACATTTCGTTTGTGTCAAATCAAATAAAATTTTTTGGAATAAGTTATTGTCTTCTATTGCCTTCTTTGCAAATATGACTATTGATTGTCTCGTTTTTTTCAAATACAAAACTCAAAATATATTATAAAGAATTTCATTAAACAAAAAAATAATAGTTTTTTGCAATATTTATAAATGTATGAAAATTTTCAATAAATTACAAATATATCAAAAATACTTGATTTGCTCAAGGAATTATATATTAAAAATAATCAATTTCATATCAAGTTATACGATAAGAGTTTAAAGATTAAACATGTAATTAATTAACATAATATAATATATCTAGAGATTATTTGCTTGTTTGTTTAAAGGAAATACAGTCCATTGTCAGTAATTAAAAGTAATCATCAATTTTTAAGCTATAATAAAAAGCTTAATATTCTAAATCTAGTTGATTAGTGTTAACTGAGAGCAGAAAATGCTGACTGAAATTTCAATCTATTCTTCTCACTATATATTGCGAACTACATGCTAAAAGCTATATGCAAGGTATTATCAATTTATTAAAGTTGATTCTATTTCGTTATATTGTGTGTATATCTGCAGAAATGATGTGCGGATGCAGTCATACCTTCAGATCAGTCGTCAAACCTTCGAAATATAGAGCAGAGTATGAGTTGGTATGAGTAGTACGAGTGGAGTATGTGTTGGCCTTTCACTGTTCGACTGTATAAATGAGTTGAGATTTTTTTATTATTTTTGAAAGCAGTGTTCAATGTGTTGTTCGGCACTAAAGTCGCTGTAATGGCATTCACTGACATTGAATGGGACTGAGCCTATCAACCGAATGCACTATTTTTAGCAAGCTAATGCCCAGATTCGAACAGTCGATTCTAATTTATTACAACTTTCTTTTGCACAACTTGAAACAACTGTGCAATTCATTTCTATAAGTCTATGTATTTCTGCTTACATGTACCTTTTACTGGACCAGGGTTGTTTAAATTTAATTAATTAGTTTAGTAGTTAGAGTAGCTAGATGAAATGCGAGTGCAATGAGTGAAATGTATTAAATGTGTAAACTGAATGTATTAATCACTGGTTAATTCAATAATTGGTTGGCCGGTTGACTGGTTGGTTGGCTGTCGTCGAATGAGCTCATTCGAGGTCCAGAAACGAATGGCATTCCAGAAACGACAGGCCGTAGATGACAGTCCACCTAAACTTATTTGTATTGAGTAATACAGACAATGCTTGTAATGCATTCAATAATAACATTCCTTTTGGAAGCGAGTTGTGAGTTGTTGTCAATACGACTAAAGCTTATAATTTGTTAGATTTTATCCGCGAAACGAGACTAACGTATAGAAGAAATTAGAGATACGTTTCAGTATTTATAGTTATGGCTAATGTTTGCGCACAAACAGACAACGAGGTTGAGAGTGAGATAAGAAAAAGTCGACTTTTGGCTTCTGGTCAGTCACCTGATGCGGGGTTTTTGATTACCTGAGCACCGGCTCACCGATGCCCGATCATTCGCCCAATTAGCTTTGTTTGAAAACGCGTTTAGTGTCTCTTTTGTGAGTCGGAGGGCAAACGTAAAGTTCTTGAGTCGAACCCAGAATAACGAAATTAAGGCTCGGATTGAGGAACGACACCAACAGTTGCAATACGAAACCAATGATCAGTTGGAAGAAGCGATTTGTGCCGAAAATTGCGTTTCGGCTCCAGTCGCGCAAAACCTGATTCGGTTCTCTAGTTGTGTGCTCTCGACCATACACTACATGCTATTGCATCAGTACATCAGTACGTACTGTACTCTCACTTCTACGTAGAGCAGAGAATATGCCCAACCATTACATCCGACGCACAACACATACAGCTTATAGTCACTCAGTATTGTATTGGGAGAGAGAGTGCGAGTGAAGAGTGGCTGCGCTCTCGGCTTTGATTTGGTCCGAAAATAACATTGGAATCAGTTATGACTTATGAGTCGAAAAACTGATTCGATTTGCCATTGATTTGATTCATTTAAATCGTTTGAATTGGACTTTTGTGCCAATACGCGAGACTCTAAATCATCTCTAATAAGAATTTCTTCTCCTCTTCTCCTACTCTGCTGTGAGTTCTGCTTCTCGTCGGTTGACTCGAGATATTGTTAACAACCGAACGGATCATTAAGTTTACAAAAACCAATCAAATTAGACATTTTTCAAAAAACTTTGTTTCAGACGAATACAAATATGAATTATTGATGTCTTTTTCAATCTATTCCATACCTCTGCTGAGATAAAGCATGAGTTCGTAGCAACAAAAATATCCATACATTGCATACAATACCTATTTTAGCGCCGAATAGATCTGATTTGAGTTTTATGTCAATCTGTGTTGAAAACCCAATCCCTCTTAAGCTATCGGCAAAACAGAATCATAACATGACATGACATTCACTACATTCGCAAAATTTATTTCCATATTATACACAACTCGATCTCTTCAGACTGTCTTTGAAAAACAATGCTCACTTCATTTACCATGTATTAACTAGTATCGGAACTCTAATTCTAGCAATTCTAAACATTTAAATTATTTGATTTATGTTTGAACTGAAATAGAGGTTAATGTAAAAATACATATAATTTTTTCAATTTATTATCGATTTTTATACCTAAATGGTATAATAAAGTCGTATAATTCCGATAATTCAATGCTGTTTAAGATGTTAAACTTTAAAGATTATTCATTTCTACTATTTATAAATCAGACCTCTTTTACATTCCTTTAAGAGAGAAGAGAGGGAGAAGAGAGGGAGAAGAGAGGGAGAAGAGAGGGAGAAGAGAGGGAGAGGAGAAGGGAATGGAAGTGCCAGTGAAGTGAATTTTGTCAGAAAATTAATGGAAGAGAATTAGAAAACCTTATAATCTATTGTAATATTGAGCGAACAATTGTAAGCGGAAAGTGCTTTTAACTTACAGTATATTCGAGTGCCATTAAAAAATTGTAAATTCTATTAAATACTATGAAAAACCACATGAATTGAAATATGAATATTACACAATTTTTTCTGTTAAACAATAATTTAAATTTTCGTTTTATAGAAGTTAGTTTGCACAATGCCTGTTTGATAAAAGAACACCAAAAGAACAAATTCAGATTTATTAAACTCACTACTCAGAATTTTTTAATTATTATAAATTTTAAAACAAAATTTTAATTATATTATTTTTGCGTTGTAATTTAATATTTATAATTATTTAGTAGAAACATATTATAAAATAAAATTTAATTTAAAATAATTAATTAATTTGAGATTTGTTAAATATAATCAAGGTTTATCAAAAGTTGATAAAAGTACAGTAGTAGTGGTTTATGCTATTTGATTTATTTATATTTAAAAAATTAAGAATGTTAATCTTATTATTTTAACTACTAATTCATTTAAATTTACGCATTTTAGAATTTTGTCGAGTAATTAACACAAAACAAACTTACTATTAATTACTATTTAAACAAGCCTTACTAGTCTAAGTGAAGGAATGTAGAATAGATAAGAAACAAACAAAAGAGCATGACTAAATGACTAATGTCGGTGCAACTGATTTTTATGCCTCGCATAAGCTGTTACATCGGTTTTGCGTTTGACTTAAAGGACTTCTCAAAGCTTATGGTTTGGATGAGAAGTCGAGGTTAACAGTCATTATTTAACTCCTGTTTGATCTCAATTACAGTTATACTATACAGTATTGTTAAATATCTTATCAAGCAAAATCTAAATGCTTTTGCTAAATTAGCACTTATTAGTAAAATTTAAATATATACAAATAAAATGCAATATACAATACAATGAAAATTCTAAATAAATTATATATTTTTATTAATATTTTTAATGAAATTTTTCTAATTTAGTTTTTTTGTTAAAAATTTTGAAAAACTCTAAGTATTAATTATATATACATTATTATTTATAATGTATATTAGAAAAGAATAAATATTAAAAATATTAACAGATATATATATAAATAATAAAATTTTTATCTAATGTTTATCTTATATATATTTTAATTAATTCTTTAATTATAAGTTAATAAATTTAATTCGCATTATATTTAAGTTAATACATATAAGATTAAATATATTATAAAATATTAAATATAGTAATATTATTAAATTAGTTAATAATTTTTAAATTAACTATCTAAATAAGTTCTCTGGCTTAATTAAAGTTTGCAAAAAGGAAATTTCTAGAAATTTTTATAAAAATGTTAGTAAAATAAAAACAGTAAAAATATAGAATAATATATTTTTATCGTCTGTACTAGAGGTCCAAAACGGGCCGACCCGGTGGCCCGGCCCGAAATCTTGGCCCGAAGTTACATAAACTGTACAATTAATACCTTTAAATGAAATATATTAAATAAGTTTAAATACAGTACAAACATTCTTTTTAAGTAAGGAATAGAACTACTATGATATTTTTAAAAATTAATTATTTATAATATTATTTTGTTTACTAAACTAATAAATCTTTAAAAACTATCATGATTTTAA
>JAQIXC010002059.1:0-12014 GCA_034697605.1 Metabelba pulverosa
AATACCTGGAGGTCTGGAGTGTTCCAAAAGAAAGGGAAAGTCGTTGAGAGCAACGGAACGAACCCTCTGTCGGATAGTAGTGACGCCACAGATATAACAGATATAATCTCTACAATTATAAGCTCTTCGATGCGGATCCTTGTCCTCTATAAACGGCGATGAGTTGTATGCAACCCACTGACCGATAAGGGAATGGTAGCAAAAAGTACAGACCAGAGAACTGTTAGCTCGGCTTTCAGTGTCTCTGTCGTCACTATTACTGGAACTGTTGACAGCAATTAATTTCTTGAGAAACGGAAAAAACGGATAAATCCCTAATTCATGGCTAATAAGTGGCGGAACTCTGGGAACTGATAGCAACTGAAATGTATGGCCGGCCGGAGAGTACTCGCGACAAACAATACAAGTAGTGGTTTTGGATTGCGGTGCTCCCAATGCAACCAACATCTCATCCATTGGTCCAACAATTTTTGTCTCACTTTTATGGTATTGTTTCGAAGAGTTAGTCGTAGAGTAAGTGTTAAGCGTTTGTGTCGTCACTGTTGTCAACAACGGTTCGCATATGAATGACTGCTGTAGTGGTGGCGGAGACGACACTTGAATCTTAAGAGGAGGGGACGAAACGGGCCGACCGAGTGGTGACCGACGAGACAACAGATAATCGCGTTGAGAGTGAGGAATGAGCGCCGACTCGAAAGCGTCGAATTGTGATTCGAGAGAAGCGTAACATATATTGCAAACTCTGACTCTTCCGAACGAATCGAGTTCTTGTGGTTTAACCAAATCCTTGAGAAACGGGAAAAACGCTTTCCGTTCGGAAGAGGGAGTCGTTTCGGCCAAAAACGTTTGGCTCTTAACTCGATTACAAAGTGGACACAATTGCTGTTCGGCAATCGAGTTGTTGTAATCGGTGGTCGACTTCTTCTTTGCGTCGAACGCCGAAACCGGTGGCTGTGTTTGTGACTGCGATTGTGTGGCCGACGGATCACTATTTTTAATCAAATCCTTAAAACAGTTAATACATGTGAGAACTCTTCCCGTCTCTAAAGTAGATCCCGAGCCGACAATGAACTCTTGAGCCGAAGACAGAATCAACTTTTTGAGGTCAGAGTTATGGTCATTGAGTGTTAACATAGAAATCACAACATTTTGCATACTATTCGAGAACTCGGTATTACATAACGCACACCAATACCGATGACTTCGACTGCGCTCTTCACTCGAAGTCACTGCCGACCGGAGAGTGTAATGTCTGTCACTTATCGGCACATTTAGTCTCTGAAAGTGATCCCATTGTTGGATCAGAAACCGGTGACAAGACTCACAAGACTCTACCCGAGCGTTCGAGTCGATCGGATTCGCACCAATCGGTTTGGGATGTGTTAGAAGTGATGGAAAGTAAGGACAGTTAGCCGTCGGTCGGGCCAATACAGTCACGACTGCCGAACACTCTTCGCCGCAAATATAGCAGATATTGGAATACCTCTGAGGCGTCCAATACTTGACATTTGGATTACTCTCATTGGCCCTCAAATGCCCCGAATTATGGCCCGAATTATGAGCCGAATTGGCGCTCGAGTTCGTCGATGAGGCGGACGTTAGGCTGAGATCGAGTACTTCTTCGGGCGCCGAGCTATTGGTGCCATTGCTTTGATTGGAACGCCTTCTGCTGTTCTTCGCATTCAAGTCATTATTATTAGTAAAAAGCGATTTATTATTATTAAGAAAATAAATGCGATTTTTGATTGCAATTTGTTTTAATTCAAATTCATTCCATTGATTGAGTAGTGATTGCGAACACAGACGACAACAACTGATTTGATTGGAACTGTTGGTCGACAGCGACTCGAGGATCGGGAAGAACGGCGTCTGAGCGCCGATCGTCGGACGGCTGTAGAGCACGTGTTGGCCCAAAACGCACTCCCGTTCGCAGATCAGACATACGCCGATCGGACTGACGGCCGACCCGTTCGCCGATTGGTGGCCGACCTGTCGCGACATCGGACCACAAGTTTCGCAATATTTGATTCGCCGATCGTTTGCCAATCGCTGGTCTGTCCATACAATTGCTGTGCAATCGATATCACATTTCTATTAATTATTCACTTAAACGACAACTGAATCCCAATTCAAATCCAATTCAATTGGCAATCAATCGAATAATTAGTATTTGTTTTTGTTCTCAACTCTTAAAGTCTAATAACAATTCAAAACATTGTTATTATTTTGAAGTAAATTTGCGAAATATTTTGTAGAAAATGTGTATTGAAATGCAGTCAACACTTCCACAAACGCTGCGCATCGGCTGTAGTCGTAGTGGAGACAAGTCTCGACACAAAGGTTTTCGATCACTATTTTCAACACAAAACTACTTTCGATTTATTTGATTTAAACTCTGGTTAAGCGGTTCAACAAATTATATTAAACGCGATTTAAAAACAAGAATTACACGAAAAAAGTAAAACTTTTGATAAACTTTTTGATAAACTTTAAAAAATTGTCGAAAAAGTTTAAGTTTGTGTTGAAATGGTTTAAAAAGTAATGAATGAATGATTAGGCGATTTGAATGACTGCCAGATGTTTCATACCTTCACTCACTTATACGAGTTATACGAATACGAGAACTGAGTCTCAGTCGGAGTCAGACTGACGAGAGACTCGATTCACTCGAAGCAACGCTAGCTCTCTCCTCACTCTCTCTCCCTCTCCTCACTCTCCCCTCACTCTCCCCTCACTCTCCCCACACTCTCCCCACACTCTCCCCACACTCTCCGCCTTCAATAGTAGACTCTGTCGTCTAACCCGAAGCGCATAATAAGCAGCAATTGCTCGCTTCGAGTCTTGCCTTCGATTGCATTCTCTTTCAGCTCTATTGCCAATAATTGTCAAACTTTTCGGTCTTCAGTCGCTTCTCATTCCTCATTCAAACGCATTGTCCGAACCCTCGCTTCGCATATATTTCGCACAAAAAGACTTCGAAATGAATTAAATTAAACAATAGTTGGCATCACTTTTCAACTTAGCTTTGATTTCGTAATTAGTGTAAAATAATAGCAGTTATAAAGTAGAGAAAGTGTGGACTAGAATGAAGCAAGGTAGATTTTCCCCCAATTAATGCAAAAACGAGTGAAAGCTATTTGATGTGAACTGAAGGCCATTTATTTCATATTTGCTATTAATATGACATCAAAAGTGGAAAACTTTCGAAATAAGTGCCGGTTCTCTAATAATTAGTAATTTTACTTTAATATCAATAAAATTCAACATGTTTGCTTTTTAGTTTCGTCTCATTTGATTAGCCACATATCTCCAAACATATATCGTAATAGATTCCTAAATTATAACGCGATTATAAAGTAAACATGTACATTTTTAGCCATAAATTAGTAGCCAAGTGTGTTATTGTACTTAAGAAAATCATGATAGAAATAGCAATCAAAAAATTGCCATTCTCATTAAGCCAACATGTACACTAGTTATACTATATATCAAAACAATTATTGTGAATTTTTCACTAGTCATGATAAAATTTTACTCAAATTTCAATATAAAATAAAATTCAGAACTTATTAGGTTAAAAGCAACAGAAAAATAGTTAAAAGTAAAAACTTATAAGCTTAAAAATGGCAATTTGAAAAGCATACTGCTACTTGTTTAAAACATTCAGTTGGAAATATCATATAAAATGATAGTTATTTTGCGCATAATTTTGTACAAAAAAGTAATTATAAGTTTCGACTTTGAAAACATCAAAAATAAATTAGAAATAAAAATGAGGAAAGTTGTAGAAAATGTTCTTGCTATTCGAAATGAATTGGTGGTAAAACAAATAAGATTTGTTGGGTTAACGAACGCACAAACCAGTTATCGAGCGCTAAATCGTTTCAGCGTTTCAGTGGTTCTCTACTCTCGAACTCAATCTTTCGATTGCTTTCTATTCGAATCTCTTCACTATTTTAAGGTTATTGGGGAATGAGGTCTGCTTTCCATTCCTACACTTATACTCCACTACTCGACTAATACTGCAGTCGATTAATGAGTTTTGAAATATTACACAAATTGTACAAATCATTACAAATGCTATACTTATTAGTAATTAATAACTATTATTGAATAGTAATACGAGGTTTAGAGCTTTCGGGCGCGAAATGTCCAATAAAATCGTAACGGAATTTAATTCAAACTTTGTATTTGAATAGTTTTTTGTTTTGTAAACAACAATCTGTTTAAAAGTCTTACTTTAAGTTTAACTTTAGGTTGAGTTTTGATTTAGTAATTAATTAATTAATTATTTAAATAAGTATTGAATTAAAGAATGGATTTGAAAACAATCGACGAATTTGTTTACAATAACTTAAAACTAATAGATTTGGAGCAAAACGAAGAGATCAGTCAAAACAAGTGAGATATCGATTCCGGCGTTTGAATGCGTTATTGACCCGAATTCTGACCAAATCTTGTCTTCACTTTGAAGGGCATATCACGAAAAGCTGTCATTACTAGAGCTGCAAAATCGTGGCGTTTGTCTCATAAAACTGTGCAAACAGTCCATCAGAACTGGTCTTTACGGACGAACTGTTGTCACGTTTGGCCCGAAATGGTCTGCAAAGCAGTTGCCGTCGAATGGCATCACAAGCGGAGATGTGGTCGGAGTGACCGAAAACAACGACTCTCTGGTCGTCATATCGGGAGTAGTGCTGAAAGTGGACGCAATCACTGTTGACGTGGCCTTCGATGAAGACATCGCTGCACTCAATGGCAGTGAAGACAATCAGATCTATAATTTAATTAAGTTGTCGAACGACGTGACCCATAGAAGACTGAAATATGCGTTAAATAGTTTGAAGAAAAACAGTTTTCGTCACAATTTGATTCAAACTCTTTTCGGCGAAACCGAAATCAGCACTAATTCGAGTGATAGTCAAATAGAAATCAATTATTTTAACCACAATTTGAATGACTGTCAGAGGAATGCCATCGAGTTTGCGATTAACCAGAAAGAGATCGCTATAATCCACGGCCCGCCGGGAACTGGAAAGACAACGGTTTTGATTGAGTTTATACTGCAATGCGTCCGCAATCGGGGCCTCCGAGTGCTGGCCAGTGCGCCCTCGAATGTCGCCGTCGATAATCTGGTGGAGAAGTTGTCGGACGCGAAACAAGAGGGTATTGTCCGTTTGGGACACCCGGCCCGAGCGTTCACTCAATTGCAAAAGTACTCATTGGATGCGGCGATTGCCCGATCCGATCAGCACAAGATTGTATGCGATATGAGATCAGAGATCGAATCGATGGTCACTCAGAGGACGACTTCCTTCAATGAGATTCGAAGTCTAAGAAAAGAGTTAAAACAGAGAGAGAAGAGAGTTCTCAAACAGGTTTTGGAGGAATCGAAAGTCGTGTTGACGACACTCACCAGTGGTTCACCGCAGGGACCGCTCAAACAGCTGCTCAACGCCGACGGCTTCTACCCATTCGATGTGGTTGTCATCGATGAGTGTTCACAGGCTATGGAGGCCTCGGCTTGGATTGTGTTGAACTGCGCCCACAAATGTGTTTTGGCCGGAGACCACATGCAGTTACCCCCGACTATTGTTTCCGAAAAGGCAGCCAAAGAGGGACTGGAGGTCTCACTAATGGAACGACTTATCCAGCAATTCAAAGACAAACAAATCGTCCGAATGCTTGACCTTCAGTACCGAATGAATGAACTGATAATGGATTGGTCTTCAGATCAGTTCTATTCGAAGAGACTTAAAGCGTACGAATCGGTGAAAAACCATTCACTCAATGATATTATCAACGGATCAGATATTTGTCCTCTGGTTCTGATCGACACCGCGGGCTGTGATATGAATGAATTGGATTTAGAGGACGAGGAGTCTAAGGGAAATGAATTCGAAGCCGACATCGTCTCGATTTATGTCGAGAGACTTATTAAGAAAGGCTTTCCCGAGTCGTCCATTGGCATCATTAGCCCCTACAACCTACAGGTGCAGCTGTTGAGGGCGCGACTCAAGACATACGAAAAAATTGAAATTAAATCCGTCGATGGCTTTCAGGGCAGAGAGAAGGAGATAATTATTTTGTCATTCGTTCGTTCGAACGACAAGAGGGAAGTCGGCTTTTTGTCGGAGCGGCGACGGGTCAACGTTGCGGTCACTCGAGCCAAACGGCACTTAGCGGTCATCTGCGATACCGACACTGTCTCTAGTGATCCCACAATTGAGACACTTATAGATCATATGCACCGAAACGGAGACATAGTTTGCGCTCAAGAGTTCAGAGATGAAATGCAAGATTTGGCTGAAATCGAAAGGCCATTGAATTTGAGATTTAAGGCAAAAGAATCGGTTAATAAGAATCAAAACAAACCGAAAGAATTCAAACCGAAAATGAATTCAAGAAATTTGTCCGAAAGAGAGAAAAAAGATTTGTTTGATTCGGAAAGAGAGACCGAATTTCGAGAAAAACTACAAAAATTCGTTTCCGACGATGACTGCCATGAGTTGTCGTTCTCTTCGACTCTCAATTCGTTTGAAAGACTTTTAGTCCACAAAATCGCCGAATCTCTGGATGTGATTCACGAAAGTGTTGGCGAAGGAGAGGACCGGCATATTGTCATCAAAAAGAAGTCAAAACTCTTTTTTGATGACAGCGTTGAAAGTGAAGAGAATTTAGAAGTCATTGAAAACGAGATTCCGATCGAAGCGGAAACAAATTGTTCTCATATTAAGAGTAAAGCAAAAGATGTGAAAAAGAAAATTAATGTCAATTCAGTTAAGACTAAGACTAAGAGTGAGATTAAACCGAAAAGGAGTGAGAAATTGGAAAATGTGAAGAAAAGTCTAACCCTTCCCGACGACGAAGACATCGACGCATTGATAGCTCGGGTGAAAAAAGTGGACAATACCTGTCGTTATGTTCGATGCAAAACCATTATCACAGTATTGGGTCAGAAATGCCGGTTCTGTGGAAATGGCTTTTGTTTGAGTCATAGTATGCCTGAAATCCACGGCTGCGGCGATGCAGTCAAGGCTTTCGTCAAAAGCAATGCACGAAAAGAGGGAATACTATACCCCGGGTCTGGAGTACCCGAAAAGAAGAAACTGGAGTCTCATAAACGCAATTATTTAGAGAAAAAACTGAATAACAAATTGAATGATATGTCAAACGACCGAAAAGGCAAAAAACCGGATAAAATGTAACACTTTTTTTCAAATGCATTGTAATATTGAAATAAATTATTTGAATAGTTTAACAAAAACAGATTTATTTGATTTTTTGGCAATTTTTAGTGAACTTATCGGTGAAAATATGCTTAAATTGAAATAATGACAATATATTTGAAAATTTGTTATTAAATATAATTTGTATGGAAATACTGTTTAAAGTTTATGATATATCACAGGTTTTCAAAACTTAGTTTCAAAATAATGGCATTTCTTAGACTAGTTTACAGTTAAACGCCGCGAGTCGTCAGTCGATAGACATTTACATTCATTTCTTGAATTTCGAGTTTTTGGTCGATCGGTATACCAGACCTGAGCTCATGGAGTAGTGATAAACTCATTTGACTGATCACTGGTTCCAATAATTTGGTAATAATCGGCGAAAAAACTTTAGTTAACTCTAAACTGGAATTGTTGGCGCATTTGGTGGCACAGGTGACGCCCATTCGGTGCACGAAAAGAGAGAAAATATTGGCGGCGGAAGAGCGCCGAAGGTTGAGGAGATGCAGACTACAGGGCAACGGATTGTGCAAAAAGTATATTTCACTGATTGTGCTCTTCATTGAACTGAACATCAGTACCGGCGGTGACAACAGCTTTTGCAGCTCTAACTGCGACTCTAGGCTAGGCTTGAGTGGTTGCGCCGGTCCTGTCGGCGCCCTTTCCAACAAAATTTTAAAAACTTCTTTAGTTCGCCGGTTGTCGACCACTCCCTGATTGAGCCCTCTCTGGTCGTCTTGAAGCAGACGTCTATCCAGAAAGATGTCAACCCATCCCGAGCGAGGGCTGGTGGTGCCTAATGGCTGTCCCGACAGCACAGTTAGCCGGTGTTTATCGTCTTCAATGTGAACAGTGGTCGACATTGGATAGATGTTACCCTGAAGTGGAATCTTCTGATAGCGCTTCCGCTCAACCATTTGAAAGCCATTGAGATCTGTGTAGAAAATGTCGTCGTTTTGAAGATCACTATAGAATCGAATCATCAGTTCTTTGTTCCCAAAAGAGGTATGTTTTCCCAAAAAGAACTCGTTTTCCATTCGTATGTATTGTTTGCCTTTGATTACAGATATCTCGTGTCGAATAGGAACCGGCCTTTCAATGATTGCCTCGAATTTAGTCAAAACACTTCCTTTGGTGATCCGAATCTTCGGATTGCTGTACACCAAGTCCTGCGCGTTCTCGTTGTCGGGCAGGAAGATATAGGCGCCGGACTTCTGCACTTTCTTACCAGTTCTAGTGCCGTATGTCATGAATTTCATCCTAAGGTTTGTACGTCTGACCACATTGTGCTTCTCATTGATGTCCACTCTTCGCAACATACCGTCGGCGCCACTGAACAAAAGCACGACTGACTCGGACTCCAATTCGATTTCAGTCGGCGTTTCCTCAAAGGATATCATGTCTTCAAACGACTTATCAGACGTATCGCCGAAATTATATAATGTCACAGAACTTGACTTCTTGGACACTATCTTCTCCGCACACACACCAACACTATACTCGGCTAAACTCAAGGCCTTCAGGTGTGCTATAAAGCAGGCCTCTAACCTGTCGGGCACGAGCCGGTCCAGAGCCCAGACCCGGTTGGTCTGTATGTCGTCGACTGGAATGCCGTCGTTGTCTCGAATACACCAATTGCTGGCATTTGTTCGCAATTCAATGCAAACCAATTCAGACGAACCGAATCCAAGAGAGTTGTAAACAACGAAATGCCTTTAAATTCAATTCAGTTTACAATTAATTTACGTTTACTTATCCAACAAAATGTCAATTAATTTAATACCAATTCTGGTTATTGTCGTCAATAATGAATACGTTTTTGACAGAAAGAGAGACCGAATTCGGGAGTTTCTCCACGAATTCCAATCGATTAGTTTCGGTGCTCTCGTAATGCAATAAATTCATTATCGATTGCGAAGTGATTTTCTCTAAGTTTTCCAATGATTTGTACATTCTATTAATATTTGTGTTAAAATACAAATAAGATAAAAAATAGACTGTTTATAGACTACAGTATTTGAAAAAATAAAATTGCAAACCGATTGGCATAATCGTTGACAACAACGTCTTTGGCTGTGCCGGTGATGCCGTCGTGGTGTTGAAAGAGCGCCAGATTTTGTCGGGCGTAGACGAACAGTGGCCACAACGCGTTCAGTCGGTCCAACGATTGCGGGTTCAGTATTGACGCCAAAGAGTATATAATTTCAGTACTTCTTAATTGTGACTCTAGTATGCGTTCAAAACGCTTATAGAAAGGCTTTGACGTATAAAAGCCACTCCAGTAGTGGTCGTCGCGATCACAGTATGTGAAGAAATCTCCCGTAAGAGTCGGGAATCTATTCATTCCGTTAAATGACTCAAAGTATTGACTTAAAGTTGAAAACTTTATCTAATTATTGGAATATTAATTTAGAAACATGGTAGAAACCGGTAAAACATAAAATTAGAAAAAATACCTCAACGTTCCAATCGGGCCGTGAATTCATGTAATCAAATAATTTCTGATAATTTTCTGACTGTGAGTCCCATTCCTCCGGTTTATCGAACCGGAAGTCATCGCCTGATTAAACCAAAAATCAGTTTAAAATTCAAATCAATTGAATGCAATTCGAGTGCAAACCTAATGGCACTAAAAGTGATTTCGTTTTATAAAGCATTGACTTCTTCCGGTACTGATCCAGAAGTAGTTCAGCCCTAATGGTGACAATCCATTCATTAGTAATTAACAAAATGTTTAATTCAATTAAAGATCAAACCTCTGCTCAACATTAGCGTCGGTTATCTTCTGCGGTGGCTATTCAAGACATAAGTAGGTGTTTTGATTTAAATTAGCCTGTGTAAAACATGTGCCGGTTTACATACCACTTTCCAGGGGCACTTGACTCTGGAAGGGGGCAGACGTTTGAAATCAAACTGACAGCACACTTTGGGATCGGGACCTGTTCCCAATGAGAGACAAATATAATCAATTGTCTCATTAATGGCAAAGTATTTGCAAATCCGTACCACAACTGTGCGGCACATCATACGAGTAGAAGGGCTCGACGTGACACACGATGTCGTTTGTATCACCTATTTCCCAGTGCTGGCGCCAACGAAACTCCAGTTCCTTTTTTGTGGCCAAGTACTTCTTAATCGCGTAGTGGACTCTTTGAATAACCATTCCTTCGAATCCCATTTGTTTGAGAAGGAAAGCCATTGTCGGCGAGAGACCAAACGGGTCTATAGCCCAACCATACTTGGGTTTGAACTGCAAGTTCTCCATAAGCCACTCGTGGCCCTCAACTAATTGAGCGATCATTGCCGAGAAGTGGACATTTGCCTCATCACTCATAACCCAACCCCCGGTCACGATCTCGAGTTGACCCGAAGTAACCAATTGTTTCAATTTGGCCCTCATTTGTGAGTCTTTAACGGTGTCCCACCAGGCGCTCAGGTAACTCGTTTCGGCCCAAATGAACCTGAGGTTCGGGTTTTGACTTAATTTGTTGATAGCGTTGTCTAAAATCGCTTTCGTTTGTTCGCGGAAATAGCGGTCGAAGGTCTTGATCCAACCCGGGTCGTTATGGCTGTGCGGCACTACAAACACCAATAACTTCTGGCGCGTGAATGCGCTTTCATTGACTCTCAGATCCCATCCCTGCTTCCAAACACCTCCGTCCGGGTTATCGAACTTAAGCTCTTTGTATACGTCGGACATCGATATGTTTGCTCCGAATCCTTACAATTGAATCGAAAATTTGATAAATGACTTCAATTAGTGATCGAAAGTAAATACCATTTAATGGCTTCGAGTTGAGACAAATGGACTGATCCTGTTGTCGGAAATAGTCCGAAGAACCCAATGGGTCGATGTCTTTGTTGAGATTGCCGTTGAAGTCTTTGATCACTCGATCCAATTTGAAGCGAATATTTTTGAGAATATCTCTGTTCTGCTTGAGTCCCAACTCGAGTCCCGCGAGTCTGTGATTGATCTGCTTTTCGATGTTCTCGTTGTTCACTCCAGTCTTCGGCTTCAGTTCGAGTTCGTCGATCAGAACGAAGTAATAGACAAATGCAGTCAAGAGGCAGATGAGGAACACCAACACCACAGTCCAGTAGAGGGAACGGGTCGACTTCTTTTTGCTCAGCCGTAACATCCTGGCCAACACACCTGTTGTGCCGATTCAATCAAAAACAACTTTTACTCAAATGATAAGAACTCTAATTAACTGAAACAAGAGTTGCATTGATTCGCAAATCGATTCAAAAGCACAGAATTGATAGAAAAGTCTAAAGCCTTACACGAAAAGGCTATTGTGAGACGAGTGTAGGGTTTCATCAATTGACAACCAATTGGTTTAACTCATATTCAACTTTAATTGCCAATAATTATTGCCAAACAAATCAACAGCCAAAATAACAAAAACGATCTTGCTTATAACTCATTTCAATTTGGTTCAATACAAATTTATTCGTTTAATTCAACAGTTTTTGATATTTAAAAAAGTTATTTAAATCCAATTCTTGAAATGTTAAATAATTATTTTTTAATTCAAAACATTCTTTAAATTCTTTAAAATAGCATTTAACGTTATTTTCACCAGGGTATCACTTAGAAATAAGTTACCCTTCAATAGTGAAAATAAGTTTTCGAAACTGGTTACCATAAATTATAAATGCTCATGTTAGAAAAATTTCGAATAGGTTTAGGCAATTTGTGCAAAACACAAATTTGGATGATTTCGCGTATAATTATTGACTAAAATTCAAATATTCGCACAATAACTGAGAGCCTCGGAA
>JAQIXC010002060.1:0-12014 GCA_034697605.1 Metabelba pulverosa
TCTCTCTCTCTCTCTCTCTCCTCTCACCACAATCAATGAGTTGATTAAACAATCCGACATCTAATTATCAAATATGGCCCAGAGCCTTTGTTTCTATGCTCCATTCCCTCTCTTGTGCTCTTTTTTGTTCATGCTAACTGCTAACTAGCTTATTATACTGGTATATTTATACTGTGTGTGCTTTACAGACACTTGCATCGCTACCCCAGACACTAACTGTCAAACAATGTGTTTTAATTTGTGGTCTGGTTTTGGTCTATGTGTGTGACTGTCTGTCTGTCTATGTGTGTGTTATTTGATCGAAAGCACAATTTGTTTTAATTTTTGTTTTATTTTCGTTTATTTTTCTCTCAATTCAAATGTTTTTCCCCGAAATTACATGAAATCCGTGTAATACTGATCTCGAGAACAGCCATTAAACGGCAATAAAAAATGTTTTTAATTATGTTTCGTTGGCTTCGAATTTCTGAATTTCATTCTGTTATAGAAATAATATTTTTTTTATTTTTTTGCTTTTGAATTATTATTTATTACAAATGTTTTCATTATTCGCGTTAGCATTGAATTGTCTGTTTGGGAGCGAATGTGCAATACATAGCATAATAGCGCAAAATGTTTGCCGACTTCTCGCCTCTCTGTCGCTCATACGACTAATTAACGCGAAATGTTGTTCCACTCGTTTATTGGCTCTTCGGGTGCGTTACTGTACGGCGTAGTTGTCAGTCGAGTGCACTGCGAGTACACAACCGGCGTATTCGCGAAGCCGTGTTCGCGCTCTTCGTGTTCACTCCATTCGCTGCGCAAAATATTTTCCTCATAATTGCTGTTCCGATAAAACTATTACCGAATTATTATTCCGTTATTATTATTATTGTGACTATTGGTCTGCTATTGCGTTCGGAATTTGTTGATAACATAAATCTAATAATTGTTTTCCTACTTCTCGTACTAATTGGTGCGGTTTTAGGCGAAGAGAGCAAATGTCATGCAAGTAGTGGAGTAATGTATGGACGGCTTGTAACTCAAGATCAAATGGTGGCATTGGCTGCACAACAAGGATCTACTACACAGAAGGCTGTGGTGGCGAACGATTTATCGTCCACTTTGAGCACTGGTAGCAATGCGAGCCGAATCGCATCATTCAAATTCCGAGAGCCTAACAGCGCTCCGATGCGTAAACTCAGTGTTGATCTCATTAAGACCTACAAACACATTAACGAAGTGAGTACTGCTGCCCAACGCACACATACGTACACTCATACACATACACACTGCACACCACCGACGCAACCCAAACACAGCCCCAACACACACCGATTCGACCAATTCCTCCATTACTACCCAATGTCGGTTTCGGTGCTCTGCTCTGCTGCTGCACTCCGGCGCCCGCACACGCCTCGAGCCAGAGTTCGAGACGAGCACCAGAGCCTCGAGTAGCGGCGGAACCGCAAACATCATATTTGGCATTAATTCCGATATAAGTTTAGATGTGATGTCTGAATGCGAGTCTGACCTCAATCTAGCGCTCAATCACTCGCTTCGCAACCGTATGCCTGACTGGCAGTCGAGACGAATGGCCAACACATCGAACACATATCGAGACTATGTCTCACTTTTTCGCTCACTTTGTTCACGCATTTTGTCTTATTTTTTGTCAAGTCTTTCTCGACTTGCTTTTTTGCAACACATATCAGACCCGAAGAGGTGCTCTCGATTGCCGTTCCCCACACTCGCGAACACAGCACTGTCTCGCCTGCCGTTCCCTATTTTCAGAGGCAAAAAGTGAAGAGCTTAGCAAAAAATTACACCAAAAGAGCTCACAATCGCCAGAACTAAACATTTATATAACACATAAAGACAGACAAACTTCGCCTCAACTCGAAAATCAATATTACAAGAGCTCACACACAGACACACATACTCTCCATCCCTGCCTCTCATTCTCGCCTTTCGAGTGCGGATTAAACTGTTAGCCAAACATAAAGCGCGCATACCTTCCCTCTCATACCCGGCTCTCGTTGTCTCAATTAATTTTTTCTACACTTTGTTAATATTGACTCAGTATTAAAGATCATATTATAAGTTAGTTTTTTCTATTAATAATAATATTATTATTTTGATTCATAAGTATTCGATCGCTTTTCGCACACATCAGCCCCTAATCCGAGAGTTTGCACAAAAACAAACTTTTTTTTCGTTATTTCCCAACATTTCACACGAAAATAGAGTGACATTTGAATTATGTATTTAATTAATTAGTTGTTTTTCCAACAAATGTTTACCATGCTATATTGCTATTTTGCGTATGACCAGGTTTACTACGCGAAGAAGAAGCGTCGGGCGCAGCAAACCCAGGGCGAGGAGAACGCGACGCATAAGAAGGAGCGGAAGCTCTACAACGATGGCTACGACGACGATAATCACGACTACATCATCCGAAACGGCGAGAAGTTCTTCGAGCGCTACGAAATCGATTCGCTGATCGGGAAGGGCTCGTTCGGGCAGGTGGTGAAGGCCTACGACCACGACGACCAGTGCCACGTTGCCATCAAAATCATCAAGAACAAGAAGCCCTTCCTCAACCAGGCCCAGATCGAGGTGAAGCTGCTCGAGCTCATGAACAACCACGAGGGCAATGGAACCAGTTATTCGATCGGCAAAGACAAAATCGGTACGTCTTTTGGCCCCCTCTCAGTGCAGCGGCGCCGGCATCCATTCCCCACTTCCGATGACTTTGTTTTTATTATATCACTCTTTCCTTCTCTCCTATGACTCATAAGATTCATAACAAATGTTTATAAATATAACAAATATTTCATTTATCTTCGGCTATAGACACACACATAGTCTCTCTCTCTCTCTCTCTCTCTCTCTCTCTCTCTCTCTCTCTCTCTCTCCTCCCTCTCCTGATCGCCGGCGTTTGCTCTTTACCCGTCCACTCACTGACCCACACTCTCCGCTACTCCTGTGCCAACCCCTCGTCGACTCTCTTCTAATATAAATATAATTCGGAATTAATTTTGAATTAACGTCTCAATCGATTGGATGTCTTGCAGTGAAACTAAAGGGTCACTTCATGTGGCGAAACCACTTATGCCTAGTCTTCGAACTGCTATCCTATAACTTATACGACTTACTGCGAAACACGAACTTCCGCGGAGTCTCTCTCAACCTGACGCGAAAGTTCGCTCAACAGATGTGTACGGCTCTCATGTTCCTCTCCAACCCCGAACTCTCGATCATTCACTGCGATCTCAAACCCGAGAACATCCTCCTCTGCAGTCCCAAGCGAAGTGCCATCAAGATTGTCGACTTCGGCAGCAGTTGTCAGCTCGGAAAGCGGGTACGTACCACCACTCCACCACACCACCACACCACCACTCCACCAACACTCCATTCCCTCTACCGTTCCACCAGTCGAGCCAACCGACTCTAACCGTCATCACAATTGAAGTTGCATTGCTAGCCTGCACACACATGGCTTACTTTCTACTTTTACCCAACTCTAATTTCAAATTATCTACGGATCGATTTATTATTTTATACAGTATAATAGCGAATTGTCGCATAACTATTTAACAATATATTTAGAATAAGCAAGAGTATCTTTTAGCCAAAAATATGCGCAATCTATTATCTGCTTCACACTAGATTCTGCTTAATGTTTCATGCTTAATTAGTAGTGTATTAATAATAGTTTTAGTTAATAGTTTGATCCAAGCATACGAAATTAGCAATGTTGAAATTTCAATTTAGGAACTGCGCCTTTTTGCGCGACGCGGTGTTGAGAAGCGATGTATTTTAGAAATTATAAACCGCTTATACATCGCGAACACCGTTTTGACGTTAAATACGAAACAATTCGGTAATCACTTACTTAAAGAGCAGAAGTCGTTCGTAACGTTCGAATCCGACTCTATATTATTTAGAGGAGAAGTACTCCCAGTCTCTCAAATCACTCATATTTTTGACGTTTGAATCGATACATAAAAAACTCGGTTTTGATCCGAAAAACTGTTTAAAACTAAAACGAGTGGAAAACAACTTCTTTTGTTGGCTTACATTCGATTAAAAATACATTGCACTTAATTGTTGCCAACGATATACAGTATATATAACTTATACAGTATATACAAGTGTATTGATTCGACTTTGTTCTCTCCCTCGCCCTCCCTGTGCTCTGTGTTGGTGCAGATCTACCAATACATTCAGAGCCGGTTCTACCGCTCGCCCGAAGTCCTATTAGGCATTCCGTACGACATGGCGATCGACATGTGGTCACTCGGCTGTATACTCGTGGAGATGCATACGGGAGAACCCCTGTTCAGCGGCGCCAACGAAGTCGACCAAATGAACAAAATCGTCGAAGTGCTCGGAATGCCGCCCAAACCCATCGCCGACCAGGCGCACAAGGCGCGCAAGTACTTCGACAAACTGCCCGACGGCACCAATGTCCTCAAGAAGACCAAGGATGGCAAGAAAGTAGGCATTCCTTTGACCACTCGTTTCGTTTCACATCTATTTGAATGTTCTTTTTTATATACTGCATAAAAGTGTTTTATTGTGTTTGGAAAACCTGTTCCCAACCCCATCAACAAGTACTCGAAGGTCTCGACCGTCGAATCCGTACCTGTAGTTCATTTTGTCTCAAATTTTTTGTTTTTTTCTGTTTTTAGTTTTTTATTTTACTTTTTCGAAAATCATTTCTATCCTCAGAGAGCGCCGTCAGAGCTGCTGCTGCGGCAGCGAGAGTAGAGCTCCGGCAGCTCTGCTCTGATATTATGGTTTTATATGTTATGATTTGATACGAATCCAATGATACGGTTCGATAGTTTTGATAGAATTTCTTGATTTGATAGATATGTTGAGACAAATGCAGTTCAGGTTAGGAATCAATCGAAGCGTTAATTCTCTCATATCTGTGACGAACACTAAATACAATCTAATAATAGGTTTTCGGAACTAATATTCAGTTCTGCTCTTTATGTGTCTCACTCTCACTCACTCTCTCCACCATTGCCTGCCGTGCAGTACAAAGCTCCGGGAGCCCGCAAACTAGCCGACATACTGGGCGTGGAGCTGGGCGGGCCGGGCGGTCGTCGGCTGGGCGAGCCGGGCCACGCCGTGTCCGACTACTTGAAATTCAAAGATCTCATCCTTCGAATGCTGGACTACAACCCGAAGACGCGGATCACTCCCTACAACGCTCTCCAGCATAGCTTCTTCCGGCGCACGACCGACGGCAGCACCAACACGAGCAACAGCACGAGCTCGAGCCCCGCCATCGAGCAGGGCCTACTCAGCCCCAGCGCCATGGGCTGCGCCGGTCAATGTCCGCCCGAATGTGAGTATTGGCGCGATTCGCGATTCGCTGTAGTTATAGCTCTAATTGATTCGAGCGCTAGACGTGAGACCCTCTCTCGCTCTCCCAAACCCAGACGACTATTAGCGCAGACACAGCATCACTAATCGTAATGTCTTTATGTCTTTCGTCGCACTATTAGTGACGAACATTAGAGCGCATTCGGATCCGACTCATCAACACTTCGGCCATCTATTACACGGCCATCATCTCCAGAACAGCTACACTCAAACCGGCGGTTCCTTTCACGTCATTACCGACGGCCTAATGACCAACAGTGCGACCCTCGGCTCGAGTCTGCATCACATGGTCTGCTCGTCGGCGATGGACTGCGAGAGTCCGGTGACGAGCACTACGGGCGGACTCGCCCTCAACTACCACAGCTCGCGGTTCCCGTCGAAGGCGTGGGCGCCGATCACACCCTCCAACTCATTGACATCACCGCCGAACTCATTGACATCACCGACACTCTACCATAACTCACAGCCCCATCACATGCGACTAAACAACGTGAGCCACGCGAACGGCACCTCCAGTTCCAATAGTCAGCACTCGTCGCATCACTCGCGAACCGGAGCACCCGTTCAGCAACAGTTCCGACAGAACCGACATCTGAATCACAGCCAACACACACCACAACATACGCCACAACACACGTCGTCAGTCCCACCGGTCGTCAAATCACACACACAGTTACCCCATTCGACGCCCAGTCTGCAGGTGGCGGCCATATCGTCGTCGTGTCCGTCGGCGAGCAGTACTTCACAGCACCCGACGGCGACGTTAGTATTGGACGCGTTGTCCCAATCGCTGCAGAAGTCGAGTTCAATGACATCTCCCGGTTCTTCGGGTTCATCAGACTTTTCAGTGCCAATGGACACGAGTGCCGGTGCAGGGATGCCGGCCTTCATCCAGAGCGGGCAACCATTTCAGACGATGCCCTCATTTCAACCCCTGGCCTACTCCTCATCGGGTCAGTCGCTGTTTATGGCGAGCACTGGATTCCAACTCAACTCAACGGCGAACGCGACCACCGGTTCGGCGCACCTCTTCAATCAGGTGCCGCCGCACCCGAGTCTGGCCAGTCCGGCGGTCACGTCGTCGACGCTAGGCCAGCAGCAGCAGCAGCAGCGCCAGGCGAACAGCTTAGTCGAGACGGTTCTGAAGCGCTCGCGCCAGAGCTTCACCGCCGACGACGCCGACAGAGACGACTTGTCGCCGATGGTTCACGACTCGCTGCCGGCGCTGACGGGCCAGCACTCTATACCCCGACCACAGCATTGACTATAGTGTCAATTAGTAGGTCTTTATATATAAATACATTAATTATTTAAATTGCGGGCAAACTCTCGACAATTACACAAATAATTGTAAATCGATTTCTAATTTATTAATTCGCGACTAAACTAAACAATTAATTCAATTCTTTAAATCAATAATTATTATTATCGCTGTCTATAGGGCTTTGTTGTAACTTGCTGTTTTTACCCCCGATTGTTATGATCTAACCTTGCCTCTAACACGATGATTTAGACGCAAATTTTCAAACAAGATGTTTTTGTCGAGGTTTCTGAGTTTTTCATTAAATGAATTTGTTTTTAAGTATTTTTTCTCTCAAAACAAATAATGAATTTTTGTGTAAATATTTCAAATCATTGATTGTATAACAGAAATCATTCACTCATTTGTTCATTCATTCGATTGCATATTAATTGACGTTTCGAAAGCAAATTACAATTTTTTTTATATAAGAAAATCTATTTAAACCAAGTTTAATTTTACGCGAAAGCATTGAATGAACTTGCTGAAATAAGCGATTGAAGTTTTTCGTTGTTTGTTTTGCACCAACACATGAAATGAAGTGATTCCAAACAAAAAATACAATACAATACAACCAATTTTACCATGATTAAATATTTCAAAACAAAACCCACAAATTAAATTAAATTAAATTAAATGATTCTAATTTTAAATCAAATGACATTAAATATTATCATATTTATAAAAAATGAAATGAGTGCTCAAAAAATCATATTTAATTTATATAAATATATTATTGATTTTAATTTAAGTGAAAAAACAAATTAACTAAAAAATATACTTTTACTTCTATATGTAAATAACGGAAATTTTTTTCTTGTTTTTTGACAAACAAAACAAAGTTTTTAATTTTTTCCTATTATGACCGGTAATAGTGTGTCTCCGAAACGCGCGGATTTCGAGACAATATTATTTGTTTTTCTGATTTTTTTGTGTTTGCGAAAGAATTTTTTTTATCATGAATTTTATGATTGAATTTTTTTGTTGAAGAAAACAAGTTTAGGAATAAAATGTAAAAGCGATACCAAAGCAAGAGTTTTAGCCGAAAAATGAAGACTTTTTTTTATGTATACAGTATAAATATATATACAAAACAAATGTGTATTTGAAATGATAAAAACTAATCATTATAACATTTTCTCTCTCATACAACCAGAAACGGCATTAAAATGCTTTAATGTAATCTGTTTTCGCCTCTTTTTTGATTATGTATTTATATAAATATACGAAAAATTAAGGCATTTTAATGTCAAATCAATTCTGTTTTTTTCGGCACTTTATTACTATTATTATAATTATAATTACGATTATTATTATTATTATTATTATTATTATTGAGTATATTATTGAAATTCATTGTTCAAAAAGTAAAGAGTTTTCCGGAACACCATTTGATGGAAAACACAGACTAAACACAAACACAATAAAAATGGGATAATATTTGTATAATAAAGTATATATTGAAAAGCATTATATATTTTAACCCAATTTCTAAAAGAATATTCTCTACCCTTGTATAATAAATGGCATTGATTTTCGGTCATAAACTGAATATTTATCACAAAAAACATACGAAAAAAACGAATAAAAATAAAAAACTATTTATAAGTTTCTATTTGATTGGATCTGAAGTAACAAATATGAAGAGAAAAAAAGAGAATTTTTTTTGAAACAAAAAGTGGGAAAAATAGTTATACTGTACACGAGAATAGTTTTTTTGGAATAAATAAAAAAGAGATAATTTAAATACATAAGTTGTTATGAAGCAAAAAATATGAATTTCAAAAACAAGCCGATGAGAGAAGAAAAAACTTCCATTAATGGTGTTTTGGTATTAATCATTAGATAAAAATTACAACAAAATTCTTGTTTCACTTCAATATTGTTTTTTTTTTCTTATTACTCGTTGTATTAATCGTATCTTCGAATTAATAACAATATAATGAGAATAAAATTATGTGTTTTTATTCATAAACTCCTATTCAGGAAAAACAAATTATTATTCATTGAAAGTAATAAGTTTTTGCTTTAGTGTGAAAAAATATATAAATGGATTTTTATGTTGTTATTTTTTGTCGATAGGCCGACTTGTTTTCTATTTTTTTCTTATTCTTTATTATTTTCATTTTGTTCTCAACATTCTTATGGATTTTTCTGTTCCTTTTTTATTCTCTTTTTCTCAATACATACACTCTATTGGGAGGAAATAATGCGATAATAATTAATCTTTTTTTATTGGGTCTCTAATAAAATAGAACTACTCTTTAGAGTAAACCACAAAACTATCTATCGATTCAACATTTCGCTGCTCTCTACCCATCTCTCTCTCTCTCTCTCTCTCTCTCTCTCTCTCTCTCTCTCTCTCTCTCTCTCTCTCTCCCATCTCTCGGAGTCTGACTCTCTCTACTCCTTTCCTCTCACTCTTTGCTATTGTATTGCATTTATTATCCGTTTTTATAACACAATCAGCATTAAAACGAGTCGTTATGTATTTATTGTACTCTCTCGCCTCCCTCTGCCCTCTCGTCCTCTCTCTCCCAATCCCTCTCTCACTCTCTCTTTCCAACTCTTCCTTCGACTCCTTTCTCTCTCCTATCGAAAACAAGTCATTCATTCATTCAATTCATTCAAAGAATGTTGAGTTTATTTTTCGTCGAAAACGAGTAAAAAGTTTCACAAAAAATACAAAACAATTTATTCAATAAAAAGTGGAAATTTAATTGCATTTCAAAATAATTTGTAAAAATTAATATTTTTGGGGATATATTGCGATTATATTATTGATATAAAAGTGTAATAATCATTGAAAAAACTTGTTTACTATAATATGACTATAATATAAATATATAAATATAAATAAATAGATGAAAACTTAAAAAGATTTTATGGAAACAATAGAATATAATTGTAATTTATTGTGTAATTTATATAAACAACAAACAAAATCCAAATCTCATTCAACATTACAGTATATATAGTGTATCTCTTTATCTCTCTCTGTATTGATACTAAACACTCATTCAAACTGATTAATACATAAAAAATAAGCTGAACACAAAAACTTTTACACTAAACAAAACTTTATTGTTAAATTAAAAATTTAAAAGTGAAAATAAAATTTGAATATAATTTAAACTTTTAAATGCATACGACTTCTCAATTCATTAATATTAATAACAGTATTATTGTCGCAATAATTGCGAAAACATTTTTGGTGCGGACGCTGACCGCAGCCGCTATTACGAGAATCGCATTGAAAAACAATTGGCGTTTAGAGCGCCGATAGATATAATAGGTTTTTGCTATTTGTGCGAAAATATGTGAAAAAACGCCGAAATGATTGGTCAGAAGAAGACAAACAGCGCTACCATTAGTCATCACAATTCAAGTGAGGCTTTCGGTACTTTAGTTCAATTATTTCCTACTCTCTCTCTCTCTCTCTCTCTCTCTCTCTCTCTCTCTCTCTCTCTCTCTCTCTCTCTCTCTCCCATCGGTCTCACAACCACTACAAGCACTTCCATCAACAACATCGACAGCCACTAAAAATCGGTGCAAAACATCGAAACACTACTCAAACCCTTATTCTTATTCCTGTATTCACTCTCGCGTTCTCTCAATCATTCGCTCGTTTTTTGCATTAAATTATCGGAATTTCATTTTCTCTTTACTTTTGGTTTAACTGCTGTATAAGTGCAGACAAAACACACAAAAACGACTGTTTGAGTCATTCTCTCCGTCTCTCTCCCTCTCCACCTCTCTCTCGCGCTCTCTCTCCTCTCTCGTCAGTCTCTTTGCTTTTCTATTCTCATTAAAATAAATAGTGAAATGAACTCAAAACGTTGTGTCAGTAATAAATGAGCCGAACATTAATCAATGACAGTTTGCGCTCCATTACCACCAAATCATTTAAAGACAAAACAAAAAAGATTACAATATTTTCTCGACTCTTAAAACAATTCGCATTGCAATCAGACTCTCGTTCCTCTCTATGCCTCTCCCACTCCTCCCGAGCGCCGACCCTATGCGCCGACTGTTTGCCTATTTATAACATTCGCCGTTATATTAGATCGTAATTTATATGAATAATTAGAACGCATTTAAAGCTAATAATAACCGAATTTTTTGTCGAAACAAAACCGAAAGCGATGTTCGAGTGAAACGAAAATAACAATAAAAACGAGGCTTTGGTTCGGGTTTTGCGCCGAACCGGAGACGAAGACACAGAAACACATCTTTTAGTCTCGAAAGACCGAAACCAATAAATTATGAACAGACAAAATGTAGTTAAAACTAATGCTCAGCTAAATATACAGTATAAATTAGAGCCGATTCTCGGCTAAACGCGAATAACGCGTTTATTAATGAGTTTTGAAAAAATCAATTCATTCCCTACTCTCGCCTCTCGAATACGGTTTACAAATCGTTTCGAAACTCCAATTATTTAATTGCATTCGAGTTTTAATTGTGTTTTGACTTTAATTCTAATATAATGAACTCATTGCGAAATTTGTGCTGGTTGCTTTTTGCTATTACTTCGATTTATGTTTCTCAATAAATTCTCGGAAATAAGTAGCTAGAACAAATGCAAAAATAAATGATTTCCATAAAATATAATTCCGATATTAAATCTAAAAACACTTTGTTTTCGCTCTCTTTTCCTAAACAGAACAAAAAGTTAATTATTGGCAAAATATATATAATTGAAAAAATATTTAATAGAAATCAATGTTTTTTATCGTTACTATTCAGACGAATAGATAAGAACAAAAAATCGTTACTTTTTCTTGCGTTTCATTTATGCATTTCACTTTTATAATGAATACAAAAAACATAATTATCATCAGAACTGTATTTATTGTAAAAAGGAATAATTATTATTAAATATAATGTATAAAAAATAAATATTGTGTATAAAAATATACTGTATAAGTTATTAACTGTACTGCAATAAAAAGTTAGAAACTGTGTAGAAGTGAAATGGAAATACCGAAAGACCAGTTGCTGTCAACAAAAGCACTTTTATTTCCATAAAAATTGCGGAATGTTTTCGCTATTTCTTGTTTATAAGCATAACTTATTTGTGTATACAGTATATACTGTAATTACAGCACAATTTTGTACAGTATATACAATAGTACACTCACTTAATTTGATATCAGAATTTCATATTTCTTGCCGGCGCCGCGTACTTGTGCATGGCAAATTGTGCCATACATTGGCAGCGAAAATAGCTGCCGTGTAATCAGATTGCGCCGAAAAAATACTATAAACAAAAAATTAAATTCGCGTCTCATTTGAATAATACGCGAATTAATAATTAAATTCTAATGAA
>JAQIXC010002061.1:0-12014 GCA_034697605.1 Metabelba pulverosa
ACTATTCGGGTCATAACCGCACGCAGTGGTCGAATGCGACGAATCTAAACACATATCAAGTGATAAACTACCCGATATTGCGTCTCCTGAAACCGAGGCCGGCGTTCATTAAGCGCGTTATTCCGCAACAAATCGCCGACCAATTGGTGCGACTGAGTGGCGAACCCTTTGCGTGGTTTTGCGGACAAGTGGTCGCATATATTATGCGACCGACGGCCGCGATGTCTACTTATCTCGACAACTATAAGAGCGCCAATGGCTTTAAGCACCCAATCGTCGGACTGCATGTGCGCCGAACCGACAAAATCGGAAAAGAAGCCGATTTTCATTCAATCCGCGAATACATGCCTTTTGTCGACGAATTCTTCCATAAAATTGATTATAAAAATCGGCGAAACTCTGTCCACAAGAAAGTCGAACGAAATGTGTATTTAGCGACCGATGAGCCGAATGTGTGGACAATAGAGATCAGGCCGTATAAGAAGAAGGGCTACCGGTTTACGGGTGATGTGAAGCGGTCTGAGAAGGCAGACCCGTGGCGACGGAAACGTTTTCAATCACTTCGCGACGTTGCGATCGATGTCCTACTCCTGAGTAAATGCGATTACATTGTCTGTACATTCAGTTCGAATTTATGTCGACTGGCCTTCGAATTGATGCAAACGAGACACCCGTCGCGCGACATGTTCTGGTCGGTCGCCTCACTCGACGACAGCTACTACTTCGGTCCGCAGGAGTTCTACGCCATGAGAGCAGTCGTTAGCCATTCGGCGCAAACGCCCAAAGAGTTCAGTTTCGCCGCCGGAGATGTCATCAAAGTCGGAGACAATCGGCACAACGGCTATAGCTTCGGCGTTCATAACCGAACGAAAGCGTCGGGTCTTTACCCGCGATTCAAAGCCGTGGCTGTCGTCTACGCGAAACCGTTCGCCGCTTTCGATTAGCGCTCGACTCGTGCGGAAACACATTCCTTGCTATCGATTATTGTTTTGTTTGATTTGTTTTTTGACCGCTTTGTATATTTCGGTCAATTTATTCACATTTAGACTTGTTATTGCAAACTTTTCAGTTACAGTAATATACAGTATGTTTTTTACATTTTTTGTTTTATTTGTGAATTTTACGTAAAATAACGCAAAAATTTATTCGAGTGGAAAGTACATTGATAACTACTAAAACTTTATATGTTAATATTCTTTATATTAAATGATTTTAAACTTTCTAAATACTATTTTATCAAGTTTTTAGACTAAATTTATAAATATATTAGAATTAAATTATATTTATTATTGAAAATATTAGTAATTTTAACATTAAACACCCATTCACTATTATCTCAACAAAATATAAATATTTGTATATTATTTTTATAAGTATATTATTATTATACACTGTTTATTTTCCCATTTTATATATCGAGACACTTCTGATATTCCGGTCCATACTCTGTGTGAGTTTATTCGCGTTTATTTGTATACAGTATGTTTTTATGTTTTGATATAAATATACTGTACATATCAGAAGAATTAATCTATAGCCGAGTAATAAGAATAAATTTAATTATTATATGAAAAATTCCAATTAACTAAAGAATTTCAGTAGAAATTACAAGCTACATGTTTTAAAATATAAAATTACATATAAGAAGTGACGAAAGATTTAATTAAATAACAACAGGTTTATAAAAAATTTTTAAAAATTAGTTGGCGCAGTATAACTCATTTTAATTTGATAAAATAATTTTACATATAATGCATTAAAAAAAACTCTGAAATGTGAAAGTTTTAAATGTTTATATTGAAAATTATCTAAAACATACGAAATAAATGTTACATGGGCCTAATTTTATTATAAGCTGTAAAACAAATCGATTAGTTGTTACTTAAAAAATCGAAGATAATTGTTATTCAATATAAAAATATTTAATTAGACTGTATAGAGTCGATAGACTATAGACTAGATAGAAAAGTATAGAATTAGATCTGTTTATGCATGATACTTTACCGATTATGAACGCAATAAACGCGTTATTGAATATACTGTATAAGAAACTGTAGAAAAGGGTGAATAGAGTTAGCGATTCGACAGTAGATATACATTATATGAGAAGCTATAGGAAAGAGCGAATAGTATTAGCGATTCGGCAGTGGATCGACGTATCGGTGAATTAGTAGCAAAACATTTTTTATTTTATTAATTTTCTTCACTTTAAAGTTTATATTTATTTATTATTAATTAAGATGTTAAGATTACATCAGCAATTGCATAGTTATTTGATGTAAGTTTAGTAATATAATCTGCTACAAGTTTTGCACTGTATATTAAATTTTCTTATGTATTATTAATATATTGCATTTATAACTGTCATTTAAAAAATACAAAGTATTTTAAAATTTCATTTATAGCATGGAAACGGGAGAATATCCTGAATATTTCTAATTGATAATCTTCGAAAACAGAGATGTAAAAAATAAAAATTTTACCTATTAACAAATATTAATATTTTCAAAAATCTAAAAACTATGTTTTGCTGCTATTTGAAAAGTAAAACTTAATTAAAAATTTTCTTCATACCAAAGATGCTGGGGCGAATTCTATAAAATTTGAATTGACAATTTCTAAAATCGGTCCAGTAGTTCCCGAGAAAATCTAATTAAACATGAATTATTTTAAATTCCACCGACTGTATTTTGCATTCAAATACACTGTACATATCAGAAGCATTCGTGTAAAACCGAGTACAAAGAATAAATTGAACGATTTTATTCACCGTAATATTGTTAGATAATGCATAATATAATTTAAATTTTAAAAAATAAATAAACACGTGTAATTTTAACTTCAGATTTTATTTTAATAATAAAAGTGCATAGAATACAAACAAGGTTATAATCGGAACACTTTTTTGAAATTGCAATAATTGGCGAATAGAGTAGAGCTGGCGATAAGAAATAAATGTTATTAAAGTACGTCAATTATCAAATTGGCATGTACATTTACCTCTCGCTCTAATCCTCCTCGCATGAGCCAACGATTCCAAGCAGACCGTTGCAATGAGTACCATCGCAGCATTCTTCACTGTTTAAGATGCCACATTCTTCGCCAACGAATAAGCATACTAAGTACCAATGTGCTCGTTATAGCATGCTCAATAATGCGGTTAAATTTAAACAATGTGATTTATATACTTACCTTGTGGTGGTTGTATTGTTGGTCGGGTACGTCGAGTAGGCCGTGGTGGTCGGGTTGATCTTTGCGCGTCGATGACAATCGCAACAATCGATAAAATCACCACTACTTTCAGCATGGTACAACTTGAATTTTCTATAAACGCTTTTAAATGATTTTTAAACTTGATTGCAGTTTTGAATAAATTATTCGGATTGTTTTTTCAAAAGCAAAATTGTTCGCTTATATACTATCAAATAGCAATTAGTTGACAAAATTGATAAAAACATCTAGAATAATTTATTAATTATAAAATTGATTGATTTTTTGAACTTGTTTCTCGAAATGTTTTAATTGTATTTTGAAATAATTTTACCTTGTACAGTGTTATTACAGCAAGTTGTAATTATGTCTCGCGAGAGATATTACATTTTCATTCTTTTGATTTTATTTTTCGCGTTTTTAGTTCGATTCTCGCGTTGCGTTGTATTCAATGATCGAATGCTTTTAAACATTGATTTTAGTCTTTGATTTTGATTTAATTGAAACCAATTTAGTGATTGTGAGAGGTTTGCGCGCAAACAAAGCGGTAAAAGTGGTCAGAAGTCGGAACTATTCGGTTTGCGCTGCAATGCGAGAGAATTCGCTCTATTTCTACGAAATTCAAGACAAACCTCACACTTCAGAGCATTATTCGGGGTTTTTGTCTCAACTCTTCGCCCACTTCTCAATGAATGGCATTACCGGCGCATATCTAGTGATGGATAACAGTGAGGTTTCATACGATACACTAAGTAATTTAGATCATCGAAGCCCACGGGCATAATGCGCTCTTTTTGCCGCCATATTTGCCATTTCTGAATCCGATCGAAAATCTCTTCAGCAAATGGAAAGGTATGATCAGAAGACAAGAGCCGACTAATGAGGATCAGCTCCACGACGCCGTTCACAACATTTCGGAACTCATTACTGAAGAGAATTGCGTAAAGTATTTCAAAAACATGAAGAAACACATCAATCCTAGCCTTCGAAATGAGATAATTTACAATTAATCTTTTGTTTTGAATACAGTTATGTCTTTGTTTACTCAACTATAACTATGCAATGCTTTTCTAAATTGTTTTAATAAAAATGTTTCTGTTTTTGAAGTTTTTTTTTGTTCAAAATCAAAGACTAAAATCAATGTTTAAAAGCATTCGATCATCGAATACAACGCAACGCGAGAATCGAACTAAAAACGCGAAAAATAAAATCAAAAGAATGAAAATGTAATCTCTCTCGCGAGACATAATTACAACTTGCTGTACTGTAAAAAACAATACAGTTTATCTCAGAGGTGTAAAAAGTATATATATTATATAAAGGGCAAGTATGACGCATGATCAATTAATTTTAAGCTCAAGAATATCATTGATTAAATGAAACAAATTAAATGAATGTTACAAATGGAGCCACAATTATACTGCTTGATAATTTAATACAAATTTTCAAAACTTATTGTTTGAGCATTTAATTATTTAACTAATAATAGTAGAAATAAAAATAATTTTAATATATTTTTTAATAAATGTAAACTGTTTTACAAATAATTTTATATTAAATTGTAATAATTTATTACATGCTTAATGAATAAACATTATTATTATGTTAATGGTGAAATTTATAATTAAATATTTATTAACTTAATAATTAAAAATATGGCATTATATTTCAATCATGTAATCTCGAATATACAACGCATTTGTTCAATTTTTAAATTTAAAATAAAAATAATACAAATAAACATTAAACTTAAAATCGCCTTGTTTGCTAGAATTTTATAGTGTATTGCGCTTATTTATACATAATATAATATATAGATTTGTTTAATAATTCATATATGTGTGCAAACAATTATTTAAAAAGTATAACTATAGTTTGCATATATGTAGTTTGTATCACTATATATCATTTGTGCACACTGTGCCAAATAGTGCCATTTTAGTAAAATCTCTTGTTTTTACTATATATCAAAACTATTAATTTAATTTAATTATAGTAATCAAATAAACACGGTTAAAATTCATATATAAAATTAAAAGATTTAATATATTTTACAATCGTTTAAATTATATGGATCTTTGAAAATGCAAAATAATAAAAAATTAATTAACAAGTTGCTCAATATCGGGAGGTTTTAGTGTAGTAGCCATTCTGTGCGGCTTTGCTCTATATTATTACTTTAACAACAGCTTTAATTTTTAACTATTGTTTAAAATTTTTTTTCGAAATTTAAACAATATAACAACATGCTTAATTTAAAAATTAAATGGTCATTGGTCGCACTTAGTCACGACAGATATCTTTTGACATGATTAATGAAGAATAATTGTTTAATTTTCAAATTGATACAGTTACATTTTTTATTCTGTATTATTTTATTCTACAGCAAATGTGCGTATTTATTTAAGATAAATGATTACCTTGATTATCTTGACTTTTAATTGACATTATATGTGTTAAGAATTATTTTTCCAATTATGAATATTATTGTTCTAGTTTAGGAATTAGGATCGTGACAATAATATACACGGTTATTTTCTAAATCGATTTTTGATAGAATTTTAAACTATTAAATAAAAATGTGCTAAATATTAATATATATATAATTGTTTAATTTATATTCATTTACAATAGGATTTTGTATTACTGTAATTTACATATATTTTAAAAAATATAATAATAATATTTTTTAAGAAAAATTATTTTTATATAGATTGTAAAATATGCCACTGCGAAAAATAATCAGACTACTTTTGGCTCTAATATTCTTCGCATATTTATTATTTTTGTTGACAAGTATCAATTTTGAAATTTCGAAAAATAAGGATTATAACGTAAAAATTCTGCGAAATAATTTAAGCGATATTATTTTAAATGAAAGTAAAATGTATCAAGTTTTATTGTGAACTCAGTACTATTCAACCGGCGATTGGCCGACTAATCTTGATGAATTAAACTGCAGTTTTACAAATTGCATTCTCACCAAAAATCGAAGTGAGCTGCTAACAAGTGACGTGGTACTTTTTCACTGGCGCGACATTTACGAAATACCAAATACTAGCCTGATCGATCAGAAATGGGTTTTATTCAATTGGGAATCAGCGGTATATTCGTCGCCACTAGAGGTGCGGCCACTGCTCGGACACATCAATTGGACGCTTTCCTATCGACGCGATTCGGATATATACGCGCCGTACGGATCGGTTGCGCGCTGTCGGCGCCCCGAGTGGCGCAATGAGCAGCTGTTCGACGCGAAGAGCAAAAGCATCGCTTGGATTGTCGGCCACTGTCGGACGCAAAGCCGACGCGAGAATTACGTCAAACGAATGCAGACATACATTGATATCGATATATACGGCGGTTGCGGTCAACTCGCGTGCAGTCGCGACACCTATTGCTTTGAAATGATTGAGAAAACCTATAAATTCTATTTGGCGTTTGAAAACTCCGTAAGACTTGAATACAATTCACTATTTTTGTCAATTATTTTTTTCAATTAATTATCTTAACAATTAAGCCATTCGGCTATTTCAATATTTGCGCTGGATAAGTTTTAGTTTTTTAAATTGAATAAAATATAATTATAAAATTTATATTTAAGCCTAACATGAGTTTTAAAAAATTCGTATAAAATTTTCAACATATTTTAGATAGAAATTGTAAAATAATAACCCCTAAAAACCCGAGAAAAAAAACTCGTAAAAACCAGAGAAGGAAAACTCGTAATATTCGACTTTGTCATATTCGACTTTGTCATATTCGACTTTGTCATATTCGATATTGTCATATTCGACTTTATCGTATACGGTATTTTAAATACCATAAAACATCAAATTAAAATATTAATTTCCATACGTACGTCGTGATGCACTGTTAGCTATAGCATACCTCGAAATTCTCTTAAGTTTCAAGCCCTTTTTATAAACTATTATTTATAGTTTTGCAAGTTGATAATTATTTGCTTTCAGTAAATATGTTAAACATTAATTATGAATAAAAAGTAAAAGTTATCAAGCGCAAATATTTAAAAAAGCCGAATGGCTTAATTATTATAATTTAAATGCTATAATTTATAACTTATTTTCATAGTTGTGTGTAGACTATGTGACTGAAAAACTGTTCCGGACACTCCAATACTATATTATCCCGGTAATATTACGATACGATGTTTTCTTAATTAGAGTAATACTTAATTATTGTTTACAGTATTTATAAACATTTAGTTATGAACAAGCCCGTCCAAATCAGAAATTTTACAATAAATATGCTAGCGTTATTCGTGTAAAATCGAGCATGATTACTAAATAATTCTAAAACCCATTCACAGATATAATTTGTTTTATACTTTTAAAACAACACTAATTTCAATACAAGTTGAAAATTTAATTTAAAAAGATAGTTTCAGTTAAAAGAGTTTACTATGATTGACTTATCATAAAACTTCACTGACTCATTCATGATATACTTTCAAACTCTATAATCAGACAAACAGTTTAAGTACCGGTAATTTGAATACTTTTACTCAACTCATCTTTATGTGTAATTATATTTGCGAACAATAATTTTTATCACAAATTAGAGTATAAAATACATAAGCATAAAGTGGCACAGTGTGCCACTCTTGGACGGCTTTGGTTATGAATAATGTGTTGTAAATGTATAGGTAGTATATGAAGGCGCAGATTACGCGCAAATACTGCCGAATAAATCGTACATAAATGCGATGGACTTTAAGTCCCCGAAAGAACTGTCGGATTACCTAAATCTGGTCGCAAACGACAAACAGTTGTATAATTCGTATTTTAAATGGAAAAGCGATTATTGCGTAAAATATAGTGAATCGACGTTTGTATGCGATTTGTGCGAACGGCTCAATGCGGTCAACCGAAGCGCTACCCAAATGACCAGAAATCCCGATATTTATAATTGGTATTTTCGGAACGCGTGTAAAAGCGCAAAAACGTCACGATTTCTGAAGTTAGCAAGTCAATTTTTATAATTTTAGACATCACTTTTATTTTTGTTATAATATTATTGTTACCATAAACTGTAATTTGAATATAATAGTGAAATTTAAGTGAAAATTTGTATTGTATAAAAAATGTAATTAATTTTTAATATTAATTATATATTATTTATTAGTCAGCTGCAAAATTATTTAATAATTATTTAAAATTATGTAGATAATTATTTTTAATCAATTTTGTTCATGTTTATAACACATAAATAGTACACATACACATAAATATATACACATAAATAATACTAATTATTTACATATATATAGTTATATAAAATGATGAAAAGCAGCGATTCTAGAATTGTTATACAGATATAAATGTTTGATCAGTCTATCGCTGCTTTTATTCAGACTTTCTTTACGACTTATTATAATTATAATAACTTATCAATTGTTTTGCAAAACCAAAAGTATACGTCTCTATCATTTGAGTAGTGGTAGTAGAGTATATATCCGACGCTTTATAAATAAAATAGACAATGTTACAATATTTATATCTTAACAATTTTTAAAAATCTCAAAAAATTTTTACTAAATCTATAATGATTAAATAATATAAATGAAAATAATCAGACATTCATATATTCCTAATCTGTATTTTACATTTTACACATGTATTCTTAGAAATACTATAAAATTTAAATTAAACAAAGTTACAAAACTATTTTAAGATAGATTGATTGAAACTGATTGTTTTTCTAGAGCAAAATTGTTGGCTTATATACTATCAAATAGCAATTAGTTAACAGTCAAATTTGATCAAAACACCTAGGATAATTTATTAATAATAAAATTAATTGATTTTTTAAAACTTGTTTTTTAAAATGTTTTAATTGTATTTCGAATCACTTTACCTTGTACAGTTTATCTCAGAGTTGTAAAAAAATATATGAAGGGCAAGTATGACCCATGATCAATTAATTTTAAGCTCAAAAATATAATTGCTTTAAAATTACAAATGAAACCACAATTTTTATATAGTTTGATAAATTTAATACAAATATTATTAAATTATTTTTTAAGCATTTATTAATGCTAAAATTTATAATAAAAAATGTGCCATTATATCTCAATAATGTAATCTCGCATAAGCAATGCATTTGTTCAATTTTTAAATTACAATTTATAAATTAATAGAAATTATCAAATAATCATTAAAGTTAAAATCACCTTGCTGATTTGCTTGAGTTTTATAGTGAAGTACTGTTATATATACAGTACATAATACAAATAATAGGTTTGTTTAATAAATCATGTATTTGTGGAAAAAATTATTTACAATGTACAACTAAAGTTTGCATATATGTAGTTTGTATCACTATAAATTATTGTTTTAACCATTGCTTTAATTATTAAATATTGCTTTAAATTTTTTTTGATAATTAAACAAAATAACATGTTTAATTTAAAAATTGGATGCGTCATTGGTTGCATTTAATCACGACAGACATCTTTTGACATGACTAATTGAGAAAACAGTAATTGTTTAATTTCCCAATTGATACAGTTACAATTTGTGTAACATGTAGTAACATGTTGAATTCAAACATTAATTGAATGCTTCATTCCTTGAACTTAATCGCGACAGACGTGCCTTGACGTCGCAGAATAAATTGTTTAATTTTCAAATTAATACAGTTACATTTTTTTCACTCTGACAAACTTTATTGTGTACCAAATGCGCGACTTACTGTAACATGTTTAAGATAAATGATTACCTTGACTTTCAATTGACATTATACAGTATACGAAATAACAATCAGCCCTTGAAGACATGCCATCATTTTTGCCATGTATAATTATTTTCACTTTATAGAAGCTACAGATAGATTTTTTAACAATCGTACCTAATTTGTAAAATAGAAATTGTTTTTTTAAAATCTATATTGGTTAAAAAAATTTTGCCCTAGCAATATAAAATGTTATCAAATTGAATCAAATATTTAGCGCTTTATTCTATACTACACTTTTGTTTTCCATTTTAAAAATTAAATATGATATTTGCGAAAATGAGTAATTTTAAATTGAAAATTTGTACTTGATTGACTTTTAAACAAACAACTGGTTACTGGCACATACAATTTTACAAATACATTTATATAAAAAATTACAAATAAATATTTTTACAAACTGCATTTAATAAAACTTGCTTTGAATTTTAAAAATGCATATCTAAAAGACCATGCTACATTTTCTACAATTTCACTTTTAAAAATTAGATGCGATACAGATATAGATACTGAACATTTAAAAATAATTATTCATGGCAAAACTGGTAGCATGTCTTCGAAGGTAGTTTGATATTTCAAAAGGTGTATATGTTTACGAATTATTTTTTCAACTATGTATATTATTGTTCCAGTGTAGTTTATTATTGCAAAAACTTTGTTTAATATAAACAAATATTTTAAATTTATTGTTTAAATAAAAATAAAATTGAATAAAAAAAATAACTTTAAAAATACAAGTCTAGACAGAAAAATAAATGTACAGTATAACATTAATAATGCACACAATTATCAAATAGTAAAATTTGCAATGCTATAAATCACAAAAATTAGAAATATTTTAATTATAGCAGTTAATTAATTCTAATAACATTACCATGTAAAAAAAATTTAAAAATTACCATATGCCACAATAACTTTGCATTAGTAAAATACGCATTATAACAAAAATTACATTAAACCAAGAAACCAATGATTACCAATGAACTTATTTTATAATGTTATCTTGTAACTTTTTAACTGTTTAATGTAACTGCAAATATTTAGCGTTTTTTATTTGTAATATTAAAAGTGTAAATAGTTGTGTGATAAAATTACAAGAAAAAGTTCAATAATAATTAGAAAAGCTTATGGTATAATAATTTAATAAGTTAGTACAAAATGAGAATGGAATTAAAATGTCATTTCTAATTAGTAGTTATAACCAGTTATTAACAAATAGTAATAATATTTAATTTTTTGTAATTGCTCATACAATGATTAAATAACTAAATATAATGCTAAAAGTGTTTTTATAATTTATTAAATATTGTAATATTATCTAAATACTAATAATTTTTTATATAATAAAATATAAATTTTTTATTTTTAAAAAAATTTACAATTTTAAGTCACATAATGTTTATTAAAATTCAATTATAACTATTATAAATTTATTAAATACAATTAGCCTAAAATATAACATATTGTTAAAGATGTAATCTACCTCGCGAAAAACATTACAAGTTTCTGCATGGTTAAACATAGGAAAAACTGCAAACATGATATTCGGGTCGAAAATATCTGTATAAATTAGTTTGCATTGAATACTATCGGCGTTTACATCACATTCAGCCGAAGCTGGCCTCGTAGTCGAGCACTTCTCTGGCCATTTCGCCGAACGTCGCGTTCGAGTCGCGTACGCTTTGCTCGTCGAAACGGAGCGCCAGCGACCCGCGTGCGCCGGACCACCAATCCGGCCACGACAGCACATGGCCGCGAATGAGCAGATGGACGGCGTAGAACTCGTTGCGCCAGTTCTCGTCGTAGCGGTAGTGAATCTTGGGGCAGACGGCCGCCCCGTCGGCGCCGAACTCGCCTTTCACGCGGTGCACAAGTTCGGGCCGTTTGCCGAGAATGCTAATCGTCGGCCATTCGCCGGCGTTATAGTGCCAGGCGCTCGCGTTGTACGCGCGGTACGAGTCGAGGAACAGGCGCGGGAAGCGCGCGTTCCGGTGCGCGATCAGTGTCCCGCTTCCGCTATACTGGTCCCCATCCCAGCCCTCATTCCAGTTCAG